>JAEQBH010008433.1:0-165712 GCA_016808115.1 Tetrastigma voinierianum | reverse complement strand
ATTAAATGTCTCACTCGCTTTTAAAACATAAAAAGAAATGTAATTATGTCTTTATATTTTAAATTTTTAAAAAGATATTATGTTAGTAACTAAAAGTAACAATATTTTTATTACTTATTGAAAAATTTTTTTTTTTTTGTTACTTTTTAGGTTGCTTAATAAGGTCTTTTCTATTTCATTCACTTTCAACATTACTTTGTAAATTAAATACTAAATTAGTTCTACTAATTTTTTGTTGAAAATTTAGGGTTTAAAACATAAAATTATAAACATACACACACCATATTATAAAACATATATATATTAAAATCATTTTATTTAAAATATTAGTACTTATTTATATATTTATTAAATTATTTATTACTATAGGTGGATGTTTATATATTAAAAGTTAATTTACTTTACTACATTTATTACACAAAACAAAAGTTTATTAAAAAATGAAAAAATAAAATTTTAAAAATAAAAAAAATTTTAATTATGTACCTTTTTAAAATAAGTGAAAGTAAAATACTATCTTTTAAAATTAATTAAAAATTAAAATTTTAATTTATTTGAAAGATGAAAAATTGAAGGTAATTTTTAATTTATTTGAAAAATTAAAATTGTATCTTTGTTAATTTTAGTTATGTCATATTTGGACCCACTCTTAATGTTTTCATAACTCTTTATTAAATATGGATGTCCATCATACCTGGAAGCACACAATTTCAAAAATTAATCCATCAAAATCCAAAACCATGCTTTTTCAACAAAAAGGGGAAAATGACATTTTTAAAAATAAAAAATAATAATAATGACAATAAAAGTAGCGACAATAAAAGAATTCCTAGAAAAAGAAGCCTTTTGAGAATCTTTAAGTAGGCAAAATTCTACCTAAAAACCCTTTTAGGTTCTATAGTGGACTGGAGTCCCCTATCTTAGTGGGCCTCTTTTGCTTTTTTCTTTATTTTTCCATGAAGATTTATTTAAAAGAAAATAAAAGCACAATAGTTTGACAAGAAAACAACCATGAACCTCACATTTTTGCTGTTGATATTGCAGACATCATTACCATGAGCAACAAGTAAAGAAAGTGCTTGTCTCTTTCTTTCTGAAGTTTGACTATGTGTAAAATATTCAATTGGAGTGACTTAATATAATAAGAGTTGGTTGAAGGCTTTTCCAAGTAGAGAATCACATAATTTAAGTTTTTTAAGAAAAATAAAAGTCGTCTCAAATCGTAAAATGGTGAGACAAGTATATGAGAGAACCATGATATCAAATTCTTGTAAGAACCGAATATAACCTTAAAAAATCACTAATTAGTTACAGCTTGAACAATTGATAATATCTATGACTAATTTTAATTATTATATTTATATTCAAATTTTAATTATTAAATTTATATGATCAAAATTAAAAAAATATTTTTAATAAGTTGACTTGTGTGAATTAATAATAAGAAAGTTGATAATAGAAATGCAAAAAGATTTTTTTTTTTTTCCAAATATATGACACAATTATGAGAGAATCAAATGTCAAATAAATCAAGATTTGCCCATTTGTAAGTGGTGGGTGGTGAGTTGTGAGAGGCCCCCAATAGAATACGAATATTATCTAACTATTAATATTCAAAAATATTAAAATACTATTGCTATAATATAATAAGAATTGCAACATTATATTACAAAGTAAAAAAAAAATAAGAATTGTAAAGTGAATAGATGTGCCGTACCAAAAAAATTGCATAGTTGTAACGGTAGGATGTGAGAATTAATTATATAGCTTTTATGCCAATACTTGGTTGAGAATTTAATGTTACATTTGGTGTTGAAAGTATTTCAAAAAAAAGGTAAAAAAAAATGGGTTTTTTTTTTATATTTGATTTAGTATGTCTGTTTTTGAAGCCTTAACTCAAGTGGAAAAGGGAAATGAGAGCATGGGAGGTCCTAGTCTCGAAGTTCTTATAAGAACAATGTTCTAAAACGATGTAATGTTAATAGATGTAAAAAAATTGGTTTTTGTGGATGAAAATACAAAATAAAAAATAATTATCTTTAAAATTAGTTAGAACCTATTTATTAAAAATAATTCTAAAAACTATTTTTTGAAAACCGTTCGTTGATGTTTTGTAAATAAAAATGTTTCAAATCCTAAAATCATTTTCATTTATTTTTAATAATTTTAAATTTATTTTACAAATATTTTTATTTCTTGTGATTGTTTTTAATCATTCTACATGTATGATTATTTTATGAAATGGTTATCCGACAACAAATGAAAATAATTAGTATATATTTTTTAGAAGCACGATATTTTTTTTAAATCATAATAGTTATTCACTAAAAAATCAAATTTCAAAACCTAGCCTCCTTTTCTGTCAACTTTATCTTGTAGCCACTTATATTCCTTTAGCAAGGATGGGTGATTTTAATTTGGGCATTCTTGGCCTACCCCTGTGACGCCCCAAAATCGGGGTGTCTGTTGACAACCCGTCAACTCCTGTTAGACATTCTATGATGCTCTGCAACCCACCACTCATGAAAATCTGACGTAGTCTCTTTTGTACTGTGAGCCTCTACCCCAAGGTACAAACCCCGTCCTAACAATTTACAATGACCACAATGTGGTCCACATTACGAGCAAAATAATGGTCACTGGGCCCCGCATTAATAATTACAAAATACATCAACTATACACAATAGTTCAAGAGTTAATACCATTTCCTTACCAAACATATATTAAACGTATACTCTAATACACAAGTATACAAAACGAATACCTAAAGCCACAACCCGGCTTTCTTCTAAACGTGGCCTCTAGTGAGCGACATCCTCATGTACACTCCCTGTACCTGAAATAGTGATCCCTCAACAAGGTGAGTAAAACCCAATACTGATAATTTCCTTACATGCTACTCCCACCTGCCGCACGCTACGACAAACAATCACATCCAAGCAATTACATGAACCTACTCGAATGTCTACATGCTCAATCTCATGTCCCGAGTCCTCACCGACTCCCTCACATATGCCTAAGCCGAATGTGAGTAAAATATCCAGTTTTCAAAACAAAAGCTTTTTGTTCTCGAAAACTTGCTATCGAGTTTCGGTAAAATATTGGATTACCCTCCGAGGCGAATTGCTAGATAACGCTCCGAAACACTCATGGTCCTCATCCGGCAACCGCTGGACCCACTCTGCCGCACTTCACTTCTCGAAATTCCTTTCACAAACATTTTTGTTTTTCTTTCAATTTCATGTCATGCACTCACTCCTAATATTCTAGGATGCTCCAATGCATATGGAATGCATGATGTCAATCCCAACAAACTCATGCTAATATATAAAACATGTATATACTAACATAATTAATCCACATAAATCACAAGTATGCAAATTCACAATCAATAACACCAAAATTAGCTCACATGGGAGCTAATTAACAAACACAAACAATTCATTTTGAATCACCTTCGACATCATAAAAAATCACAAATTCAAAAATCACACTATTCACACGCGTGAATGCTGAAAACCCCGCTTGGCACTGCTCACTACCACCAAATTCTGGGATTTTCCACGGCTCAAAGGTTTCGAGACCGAATTTACTACTAAATCAAGTCTCATAATATCCCTAACTGCAAACATGGCTCTAATAAAGAACATCACAAAAGAGGAAAGATCCCTTCCTCTTGAGTTGTCTGACTCCACCAACTCCATGTCCACGCGTAGGGCCTTCACCATTTAGACGACTTCGCTTCGTCGTCGGTAACCGACATAGTCCGAATCATTCAAATCTAGAGAATGAGCTCTTTTTTTCTCTAAAAATCCAAAATCTCAGCCACTGCACGTTCTGCCCATTTTGCTTTCAAAAATGGAGAAGACAATTATTTCACTTTTGTCTCATTCTCATTAACATTTTCATTAATTCCACTTGTGTCCTTTTGTCTTGATTTTACACTCGCTTAACGGTTGGCCCATTTCATCCTTTCTATTCATGCAACATATGTCACATGGGTACATGTAGTAGGTGACTTTTGTCACATCACATGTCTCTTAAACCCATTTTACAAAGACCTCGACACTCAATGCCTGAAATCGAAAATTTCCATTGTCTCGAATTAATAAATTCGACATGTTAGCTAGATTTTGCGAGACAATTCCAACTGGTGAAGTCCGCTTCTGGCCATCCGGAGTCTAAAAAATTTCGGGTTTTGACCGAAATTACCGCTTTACCCTTTTTCAGAAAATTCAATTTTCCCTAAGCATAACCCTCTACACCTATTTCTATCAATCTATTTCTAATAAAATAGTTATTTTGGCAAATGTGCTTTCATTTGTTTTTCATGATTTTATCGTCTTATTGCGGCATATGGTTTTTGTGTCGTCGTCTTGTTACGACGTTTTATTTTTCATCGTCTTATTACAACGTTTTATTTGTGTGTGGACAATTCAAACCGACAAAACATATTCGATTAAACAGAGACAACATATCATACTATGGTGGTCAATACAATGCAGAATTAGAGTCGTATGTATTTTAGTCACTATAGTATTATCAAATTTATAGGATTTGACCGAATTTATTATGTTCTTAATATGGTTTTTAACGATTTTATATCTATGTTTCTATCGATATATTGATAGTTTGAATCAATAAAATTATTTTCTTTAAAAAGACACGATATTTTATATTTCAAGAACAGATTGGCGCGGGATGGGCATATGGGAGAACCCAATTATCGAATCCTTGTAATAACGGAATACTAGAACGTGCTATGCAAAAGTGATTATAAGTAAAAAAAACATAAAAATATTAAAAAATGAAAATTAAATAGGCCTTTATCAAATAATTTTTATCTTTATATGATTAAGCAAAATAAGTGAAATAATTTTTGGATATTATTTTATATTTCTTTAATTTATCTTAATTTTTGTATAAAAATAAAACACTTAAGAAATATAATATAAATAAAAGCTTAACTATTTCTAACTCATTTGTTTATTTATTTCATATTTTAGTTGATAAAAAACAAGGGAAATCATTACTCTTTTCTCCACTCTTTTCTTAAAGTGTTCTTAAACCAAATATCATTAATATTAAATTAAATATTATGGCATCATTTTTCTTATTTCTATTTCCACTCTTTCTTAAACCAAATACTACACATAAATTAGTAAATATTATGGCATCATTTTCTTATTTCATTTCACTCTTTTCAAATGTTATCATTAATATTAAATTAATAAATATTTTGGCATCTTTATAACACCGCCGCAATATTATGTTATCATGGAGACTTGAACTTTATTTTGTTAAATTAAACTATTTCCTATTATTGGTATGATTCTTTTTTCTTAGCACTTTAGATTTTGTTTCCTTTTAGGATTCTTCTAGTAAGTTTATGCTTGTATAAAGACTTTTGTTATGTAATTTTAATTAATTTATTGGAATAAGACTTTCAGTTTTTCTCTTATTCCCAATTGGGGTTTCCAAATTTTAACTTGATATCAGAGCTAGGTTTCATGAGAAGATTTTTTTTTTTTTGGAGTGCTCGTACAATTTTTGGTGTGATCATTCAATTGGTGTTTCAACGATTTCTATCTTTGGATTTTTTTATTTTTTTTTTTTTTGCGTTTTTTAGCATAGCAGATCTGCAATCTGGTGTTTCGTTTGCCCTAATTTATTTTGTTTCTTAATTATGGCTACGGAAAGAGACTATTCATTTCAATCTGTGAGTGTGAGATTTGATGGAAAGAATTATTTGTATTGGAGTTATGTGATGAGAAACTTTCTTAAAGGAAAAAAAATGTGGGGATATGTTACTGGAACTTGTATTAAACCTAAAAGTACTAATGAATATCATGTTGTTGGGTTAGATACGTGGGAAACAAACAATTCAAAAATTATTACTTAGATTAACAATTATGTTGAGCATTCAATAGGTGCACGTTTGGCAAAGTATGAGACAGCAAAGGAGGTTTAGAATCATCTACAAAGGCTATACACTCAATCAAATTTTGCGAAGCAATATCAGTTGGAGATTGACATACATGCTCTTCAGCAAAGGAATATGAATATTCAAGAGTTTTATTCTGCTATGACAAATCTTTATGATCAATTGGCTCTTACAGAATCGAATGAATTAAAGGCATATGGTGCCTATATTGCTAGTAGAGAAGAGCAAAGATTAGTTCAGTTCTTGATGGCTCTTCGCATTGATTTTGAAAGACTTAGGAGTTCAATTTTGCATAATTCTCCACTTCCGTTTGTTGACTCAGTTGTTAGCGAGTTATTGGCTAAAGAAACACGTCTTAAGTCCATTCTAAAAAGATAATTCTTTCTACTCTAAATCCTTCTGTGTTGGCAATACGTTCTAAGTCATCTTCTAATAATCAGAATAGGACCTCCACAAGGGTTGCCTTCGATGAGTGTGTTTCAGAAGCAAAAGGTCACGGGAGCTTAGTGTCCTAAGCTAAGAAACTAAAATCGCTTGGTAAAGAACAATCTTAGTTTAAACATGGCAACCAAACATAAATAATGCTAACAAGACCACCGTGGTTGCTGCATCACCACAGCTTGATACTACAACGCAGCCACATCAAGTTCTTCCTAATCCTTATACGTCGGGTCGAGCAATTTCCGTGTTTCATTCACCCACAAGCCAAGTGTCCGCCATTTTTCCATAGGTCTGTTGACTCACAATTCTTCAGGTATGTCGTCTTCTATATGGATCTTGGACTCTGGTGCTTCTCATCATATGTCTCTAGATTCTTCTTGTTTTACCTCTATGTCTCATTCATCTTATGTTCCTGTTATGACCGCTAATGGCACTCATATGCCTTTAGCATGTGTTGGTTCTATTACTACCCCTAATCTCTCTCCTCTCTAATATTTATCATATTCGAACTTACATTGAATTTGCTTATGTTGGTCGGGCTTGTGTGATTCTGTGTAATTTAGTCACCTTTTCTTCTTCTTATTGTTTTGGTGCAGGATTTGTATTCCTTTAAGCTGATTTGGGACAATATAGGAAGGGGAAATTATATGTTTTGGATGAGTTAAAAGTGCCTGCTGCTGCTACCACTGTTGATTTGTCATCTTTTTGTTTGAGTCCTTCTTCTAGTTTTTATTTATGACATTCTCTCCTTTGTCATGTTTCATTTTCTTGTTTGAAATTTTTAGCATCCACAGGAGCTTTAGAAAAGTTACAAACTCACGATGTTTCTGATTGTAGTGGATGTAAACTAACAAAAATTTTAGTTTTACCTTTTAATCGAAGTGTTTCTGTCTCTTCTTCTCCATTTGATTTGATTCATTCTGATGTATGGGGGTCTTCTTCTGTTCCCATAAAAGGAGGGTCTCGACATTATGTTTCTTTTATTGATGATCATACTTGCTATTGTTAGGTTTATTTGATGAAACATCATTCTAAGTTCTTTAAGATATACAAAGCCTTCATGCTCTTGTTCAACATTCTGTCGTTATTAAATGTTTCAGATGTGATTTTGGGTAGGAGTAATACTTAATAAATTTCTTGGGTTGTTTGCTCAGATGGAACAATGCAACAAATTTCAGAGATACTCCCCGGAAAGGTGTGTTGTTGAAAGAAAACATAGGCATATTGTTGAAACTGCTCAATCTCTCTTATTATCGGCTTCGCTTTGTGCGAATTCTGGGGAGAAGTTACCTTACTGTCAGAATCCTTTGATTAATACTATTCCTTCCTCTAATATTTCGTATTTTTCAAGAAATTACACTGGGTATGCCTCGCATTATTCTTTCTTTAGAGTCTTTAGTTGTACTTTCTTCGTTCTTAAACCTCATGTAGAGCGTAGCAAGTTGTCCTCTCGATATATTATTGATGAGTGTCCAAAACACTCATTATATACCTGTGACGGCCTCAACCCGGCACCCGATGGGGTGTCAAGCGAGGGTGTCACACTTCGGGACTGTGTTGAACTAGGACTCTTTAACCTGTACCTGCCTTTTTCACAAATAAAAAAAAACATTTACATTTACATTATAAGTACCATCGTAGTGGTATTCATGCTCTATACACTGAGTCCCCTTACTTCTCAATATACAAAACTTATACCTATTCCAAAAATACAGATTGCGAAGGAAGTAAGGGTGAGCACCTATCTCGAGCTGCCTCGGTCACTGATGAGATGTCACAGTCCTCTATCCTGTCTTCTCGCTTCATCTACACGGATTAAAAACTCGGTATAAGCTTTACGCTAATGGGAAACATATACAGGATGACTAATAACTATGGGATCGTTCCCAACAAATAATTTTATCTTATCATTTTCATATAACATACACTTCATCATGTGACGCTTGACAATAACCTTCATATCATTTATTTCTTATTCTAGTACTTATCATTTAATCTATTATCTTTATAATGGTTCATATTACATATCCTATTCTCGCGGCATGTCATATTCAGATATATATTACTTTCAGCGAAGTTATATACTATACCATTTGTTGCGTTCCCATTTTCATGTAATCGCATCGCAATCACATGTGTATTGTTTTCACGCATCACATCATGTAATCGCTCATGTAATATAGTCATACTAATTTCATATACTCGTATTCATGTACTGCTTCATGTACGCTTCATGCATCGCTTCATGTACTATGTACTTTTCATATAATCGATTATCATATTAACTTTTCGATTATTTACATTCTTATACATTTTCATATATCATGTCGGATCGTATAATCTCATGTTACGTAATCCTATCATCACATAGCAAAGGCTATGCTTCTAAATCTACATTTGCGTATCTTTTCTAGCTTAGCGTCATATTCAAATCATTTGTTTTATGTTTCATGCCCGCATAAACCTTAAGTGGATAAAGAAAACTATAAGGGCCCGGTTAAGCGCCACTTCCACTGTGACGAAATGTCAAAGGGTCTATAAGGGCCCGAAGGCGCCGCATCATCAGACGAGACAATGACCATAAGGGCTCGAAGGCGCCAGAATGACCCAACAAAAATAATCGATCAAGATACCAGACTTGTTTTTCCCTAATAGGCATGCCCATCTATCCCTCTACTAGGTTCTAAGCAGACAATCCAGTGTTTTATTCCATTTTCAATACATATCTCATATTCCCGAATAATTATTGTTATCCGGTAATCATATGCGATATTACTATGATTACTTTAATCCTCGAATTCTCCGCTCTCATATTTGTAGCTTCATAATCACCATTCTCATATTTCTTTCTTTACAATACATGCATATCATTTCATATATGTCTATTCTATATCGCATTGCTCATGTTTTAGCTATTCATATCCCATCTATTCACTCTTGTATTCATATCATGTCTCTATCATATATTCATTCGATATATTAGCATATAACATTTGCATATAACCTATCTGATCATATCTTCACATCTACTTGTAACATCTTTATATCTTGTTAACTTATATCTTCATGTACTCTATCGTACTATCGATCTTAAGTGACATATACTTATACATTTTTATACTTGTATGTTTTACTTGTACTTTATCGATCGTCTCTATCTCCTTGCAGGAGGCATCGTAGACTTCTTTCTTGATACCCTTAAAATTTTTCTGCACTGTATATTTACTTTTCTTATCTTTTCTTATTCAAATACACACATATAAGTATTTGCTCGTTGACCTAGAGCAAGAATGAGTTAGACTCTAGACAATATATACCCGATGTACATTACAAGATCGAATTGCAGATGTGCCTACCCACGTAATAAAAGTGTCAACACTCAGCGTGAGCGCCCGAAGACCGGGTCATGTATACGTGCCCGCCCACGTAATACAGCCGTCAGAGCACTAGCATGAGGCCGGCACCGATCATATATGTCTTGTCATCAACATCCTGGCCTGCATAATCATACAATTATATGTGTTCTCTCGAGCCCGCTATTTTATTCTTTCTTCTATATTTCTTACATATCAACTCTACGTATATTGTTATTTCTAATATTCTGATATTTAATTCATGTATGCTTACAAACTCGTAGCTGCCGATTACTAATACTTAGTACTACAATCCAATTTTAGAACGAAATGACACTAAATGCCATTAAATAGCATATGACTAGACTTAGACTCAATGAGTCGATAGAGTCCAAGCACCCCATAAAGGAATCCTAACGAACGAGTTATGCAAGTTAAATATGAAGAAAATCAAGAACTTGCGCCATTCTGGCAGCAGCCAGCCAGCCCACTGTTTTTAGTCATTTTTGGATGTAGTATAAACTCAAGATGGTATCAAGCTATATATGGGTGGATTCGAGACTCAAAGGGCTTTCCATAGAGTCCAAGAACACCCAAAAAGAACTTCGGAAGAAGAAGTTATAGCCGTCCGAAGTTGGAGAACACGACCAAGAAAATCCAAGGTAATCGAACAAAGAGGGGCCTACTGCTTTTTTTGTCATTTTCGGACATAATCTGAGTTCAAGTTGTATTGTTATATATGGGGTGCATTCTAGACTAAAGGATTTTATGAGTCCAAGAACACTCCAAAACGGACTTTGGACGAAGAAGTTATGGTCAGTCCTGGGCTGGAGATTGGCCAACCAGAAAATCTGCTCGGAAGGAACAAGGCTACCCGGTCGGGGCCGTGACACCATGCGTGCTGCTCCACTTTGGAATAATTTATGAGCCTAAAGGGTTCGGAATTTGAATATACCTATTTCAAGAAGATATGTTCTCCTATGAGTCTAGTTTATCAAAAAATTTGAATCACTCAATTCGGATGAGTGATGACCAAGTTATGGTTAAAACAAAATCATGGGTTTTGAAGAAATTCGACAAAGATCTCCTAAAAACCCCACATTTCTTAATACAAATATTCCTCACCAGAGCACAATCAATCAACCCAAGCCCAAAACACAACAAATTTAACATAAAAACTAACAAACATTCATTATAATAAATGGGGCTCCTAACCCAATTTCATCAATACGAGTTTGGGGATTTGATTTCCTACATGTATTCTTAATCCATCAGAGTCTAGACAAATTTATACTAATCAAAACGAGTTCCCTACTTAGTTCCATACTAATTCCTATATTTCTACCATATTCATGTTTCATGAACACATCTATACATATTGCATTTCCTATATTTTTCCCGTTTCATGCCTGTTGCATATGGCATTTCATATACTTGTACAGTATGACACCTATGTATTCACACATCAATCATGTATTCTTGTTCCTCTATGAATCTACTTTACTTAGAAATTGAATCATTCTAATTGAATCATCCAAACTCAAGTTATGGCATTTTCATGCCAAACTAGTCATTTTGCACATTTTACACTAGGAAAAGTTTGAAAATACCCGTTTTCAGGGTCTTAACTCCATATTTGACACTGGCCTTGTACTCATTTGAAGTTAAGGTGCTACATGGGTTCTTCTCCAACTGGAATCACCTAAATCGAGCACCGAAACTCAAGATATGTCCTTAAACAAACCGGACTCTATGTTCAAAACATAACCAGAAATTGGCTTGAACATAGCCCCACTTTGAGTGAATTTCTGGACCAAATAGAGTTAGAATTTGAAGGTACCTATTTCCTGGTGTTTTGTTTTCCTTGAAGTCTAGTTTAACCAGACACTTGAATCACTCAATTCGGATAAGAAATGACCAAGTTATGGCTAAAATACTAAAGCTGGTCTAAAACAGAATGACAGAATGACTTATATGGTACGGCATTCACTGCTTGGTACGGCATTCACTTAAATGCCCAGAATGGTGGTTTTTCTCCCATTTTTCCATATTTTTCTACCCAAACTAACTCAATACTCAATACACACATCAAAACCACTCTATATCCATATTGTAACCTCTATTCTACTCAATTCATCTTCCAAATACTTATCTTACTTCAAAAACCTTTCATGAATTACTCCCCAAAATAATCTAATATGGGTCATAACCTATACACAAACCAAACACAAGGATTAGTTAGGCTTATTCTAACCCAAACTCCATTACTTGCAATTTAACCATGAGTCCAACCTCAAAGGGAGGATTTCATATTCTTCTTATACCATTTAGGGTTTTACCAACCCTACTTTCAAGAAATCTATGGCTGGGATGGAAATTTATCAAAACCCCTAGGTTTGAAAACCATACATCCCTACCATGGTCCAAATACACATAATCTCATACAAAATTCATAATTTCCACTACAAAAATCCAAAGATCCCTAAATGTTAGATTCACACTTAACCTAGCTTTTTTCTTCTTCCTTCTTCTTCTTCTTCTTCTCCTTCCCTCTTCTTTCTTCTTCTTCTGCGCTTTTTCCAAAATGAGACCAACGGTCTTAAATCAAATATCTCTGCCTTAGGCCATGTTTAGCCCCAAAACCCATTTTTTGGGTTAAGTTTTCATTTATTTCACTTTTAGTCCTGCTTCTTCCTCTTTTGCAAATCAAGTTAGGCATATTTCTATTTTAACCCATAGCCTTCTTATCTTTATTACTTATGTGCTCTTTTGGCAAAATTACATATGTACCCTTGTTTTATCCTGTACAAATTCCGGGTTTCTCGTTTTATTTCCCAAAAATTCATATTTAATTTTTATTAAACCCTAAACAATGTCCGAAAACTACTAGGGTATATTTCGGGGTGTTACAATACCTAGTTTTTAGTGTGTGTTTTATCCCTTTTATACATAAATAAGTAGCATTTTCGCTTCATTATTAATATTTAGTTTCATTTTGCATTGTAGGTTAAATTACGGCATTTTGAGGCAATTTGGAGACTAAACGATGAAGGAATGCAGATCCTGCTCCAACATCACGACGTCCTAACGTCGCTACGTGAGAACTTCTAGATGTTGGCCCCAGCAACGTTCTGCAGCCCAACGTCTCCGTAACCTCATGTCACAACGTCACTTGGGTCTATTCGCAAGTCCAACCCATTTTTGGCAATCGGGAGGCAATTTCTTCAGGTTATATAAGGAATAATGCCCTAATTTGCAAAAGGTCCGCACTTTGGGACCAAAGAGGAAGCTTGGTAGCTGTTCTTCAAGATTGGGAAAAGAACTAGGACAAAGAAGATCAAAGCCACCTCATCATCTTGACCACTAGAGTTTCTTCTTTCTCTCTTTTCTCATGTTTTATCCCAAATTTCCAGGGAAAATTACACTTTATTATGTTCTAAATTTAGTCTAGGTTTTAATAGAGCTTTGGACATGAATCTTATATCTAATTGTTGATTTTCTTATTTCTATTTTCTATTGTCTACTATTGATTCATGCTCGGATGCTATTTACATATTGAATTCTAGTTAATCTCAATATGGTGAGTGGTTCCTTATGAGATATAAGAAGTGAATGAAGAATTTGACATAGATGAATCAACCTAATTGATTGAATAATAGAGATATTAGCAATAATTAGGAGGCTTGTGAGATTCTTGTGTCTTAAAGCATCTCTAATGCTTGGGGTTGCTGGGAGAAGCATGAAACTCAGAAGAAGGTTGGTAGGATTATTTGACCCCCAGCTTATAATTAAATTGGGTAAGAGTCCCATTGGATAGCATTTTCATGAGAAAATATGATAGAAATTTGGCATAGATATAATAGGATTGCCTAATTGCACTAAATACCCTAGAATCATCTCTTGGTATCCCTTAGTTGTGTATTTCATTTGTTAGATTGAAACTTCATTAGTTTAGTTTAAATTCTGTTTTGAATTCGATTGTTGATCGTTTAGATATTAGAAAAGTATTCTAATTTTGGTACTTAGCATCACCCATTTCCCTATGGATCGATTCTCTGCAGATGCTATATACACGTATTACTTTGACAAGTGTATACTTGTGCAAATAGGTGCTCTTTACACATTTTATTGCACATTTTATATATACAATCACGCAAAACGCCTACCAAGTTTTTGGCATCGTTGCCGAGGACTAACAAGTCCTTTAAAAGTTATCAAATGACTATTATTATTTCACTTTGGTTATAGTGAAGGTCAGGCAAAATGGTGTTTTGATCCAACTACTCAAAAACTTTATGTGTCTCGTCATGTTGTTTTTCTTAAACATATACCTTTCTTTTCTATTCCATCTTTTATTCATGACTTGACCTGATCTTATTCGTATTGATCCCTTTTCTGAGGATTCTAATAACTTGTCATCTCAGGTTCCTAGTACTTCAAATACCCTTTCTCATGTTCTTCCTCCTTTTCCTTTGCATCATACTCAATGCGTTGTTATTAATAGTTCTATAGGTACAGACACTTTGCTCTCTAGGACACCTAAAGCTCTCTCTTCTCCTATGGTCCCTCAAGCTCCATCAGAGATTGTAGATCCACCTCTACGTCGAGCCACATGCTTTTATAAGTCCATAAAATCACTAGATTTTGCCCATTCTTGTTATTTTTCATCTTTTACTTCATTTTTAGCTTCTATTCACTGTTTTTCAGAACCTTCTTCCTATAAAGAGGCAATTCTTGGTCCATGTTGGCAACAAGCTATGGATGAGGAACTTTCTGCTTTGCGTAAGACAAGTACTTAGGATTTTGTTCCTCTACCTCTTGGTAAGAGTGTTGTTGGTTGTCGTTGGGTGTATAAGATTAAGACTAATTTCGCCAGATTGATGAAAATTCAAAGCCAGTTGGTTAAAAGGATATTCACAACAGTACGGTATGGATTATGAGGAGACTTTGCTCTTGTTGCGAAAATGACTACAGTTCTTACTCTTATTGTAGTAGTTGCGATTCAACAATGGTGTCTCTCTCAACTTGATGTTAAAAATGCCTTCTTAAATGGAGATCTTCAAGAAGAATTTTATATGGAGCTCTCTCCTAGTGTTTCTCATGATTTTAGGTATGTTTGCAAGTTCAAGAAGGCATTACATAGTCTCAAACAAGCATCTCGTGCTTGGTTTGAGAAATTTTCTTTTGTGATCTCCTCTCTTGGATTTGCTGCTAATAATTATGATTCTGGTCTCTTTGTTAAGTGTACTAATGCAGGTCATATCATTCTTTCTGTATATGTTGATGACATGATTATTTACTCAAGAACGATGTTGATGGTATTTCCCGCCTAGCTGCGAGTTGGCCAAACAATTTGAAATGAAGGATTCAGTCCTCTACAATATTTGAACAGGTAGCCTATTTGCCTAGAGGTTATCTTCTTTCTCAATCAAAATATATTGTAGATATTCTTAAGCGAGCTAAACTTACTGATAATAAGACTGTTGATACTCTCATTAAGGTTAATGTAAAGTATTCATCTTCTGATGGTGTGCCTCTGTCAGATCCTACATTATACCTTACTATTGTTGGGAGCTTGTTATATCTTACTATTACTCGTCTTGGTATTGCTTATGTTGTTCATGTTGTTAGTCAATTTGTCGTTTCTCCTATCATAAACATTAGGCAACTGTTCTTCGTATTTTGTGATATTTTCGAGGTACAGTCTTTTAGAGTCTTCTACTTTCATTTACCTCTTCTTTGGAGCTATGTGCATACTCTGATGTTGATTATGGCAATGGCCCCATCACCAGAATCACATCAAGTTTTTAGATCTTTTAGTGATTCTTATTTGAAGAGTAAAAACAACTCATTATTTTCTCATCTCGTAACTAAAGGAATATTATGCTATAGCATCTACTATCAAAGAGATTGTTTGGTTACGTTGATTACTTATAGATATGGGAGTATTTCTTTCTCATCCCACTCATATGTATTGTGACAACAAAAGTGCTATTCAAATTGCTCACAACTCAATTTTTCATGAACGAACCAAACACATTGAAATTGATTGCCACCTTACACGCCATCATTTCAAGCCTGGCACCATCACTTTGCCTTTTATTTCTTCTTCATTACAGCTTGCAGATTTCTTTACCAAGTCACATTTTGTTTTCCATTTTCACTTTCTAGTTGACTAACTCTCAATGCTTATAACAACCATATCGTGAGTTTGAGGGGGAATGTTAAATTATATTAAATTATTTCATGGATATTTATTTCTATTATCGTAGGATGTTTTTTTCTTATCACTCTAAATTTGTTTCATTTAGATTCTTTCATTACCCATATCAATGCTATAAAGACTCTTTATTATGTAATTTAAATTAATTCTATTGGAATAAAAACTTTCAATTTTTTCTTGTTCAATTGAGGCTCTAATTTTAATATATTCTTCCATTTATCCTACCACTTAACCACTAAGACATATCTCATTGGCAAAAACTTCCTAAATGCCATTAAAACCTTTTATTCCATAATATTTTTTCACTAAGTTTAAATTATTATCTTATAATTATAATAGTTGTCTTTCTTATTACAAATCAGAACAACTCTACCTATTCAAGATAGTGACTTTTTTCTTTTCTGGCTTTGAATTTTATAAAAATTAATTTTTTGGCATATTTAGTTCCCACATTTTAAAAACTTTCAAAATTTATGCCTTTGGAAACTTTTTTTTCCTTATTTTACAATATTTTATCAATAAATTTGTAGTAAATTACATCACATGATATTTATCTATCTAATTACAAATCACAATGACCTTTAATTTTACTCAAGATAGTGACTTTATTTTCTCTCTTATCCCTTAAAATTTTGTGAAGCCAAACTTAAAATATCTTGTCCATTTGGTATGTCAAATGAAAAATGAAAATGTGGAAGTTCTTTGGAAGAAATAAAAATGGAAGTTGATTCTTTCAAAAAAAAAAAAAATGGAAGTTGATGGCACAGTTATCCATAAAAAGAGAAAAAAATAAATCAAATTCCTAGATTCGCTTCTGGAATAGTAGAACATTCTCTAATTAAAATCCAAATTAGTTAATAAATGACATTTTCATTCTCATTCCTTATCCCAAAAAACCACTTTTAGAAACAAAACGGTTACAAAAAAAAAAACAAAACAAAAGAATTAGGCATTGCATAATATTTAAGAAGCCATTTCTTTCATTCATCATGTTTTAGATCAAATCATAGAACGTTTATTGTTTCAAACAGGTACAAGGTATAGGGAGAGGGGTTCCAACTTCGAGTCTCAATGACAATTTACTACCTTGAATTTAAAGCGTAATAAAAAAAAAGAAATCACTTTTTCTTTAAAAAAAAAAGAAAAGAAATGGCTTTAGTGTTAGAAAAATTACTTTGATAGTGTTGAAAAAAAGTATTTTAAAGAAAACGCTTCCATAAAAAAGTAATTCAAGTAAAATAATGTCAAAACAACCTTAATATTATTCTTAAATTTATAACTTTAGTTATTTATTTTTATTTAAATATCTTTATATAATGATATTGTTTAAGTTTATAATTTTAATTATTATTATTTATTTAAATATCTACATGTAATATATGGAGTGTATGCTTTTATTGAGAGGATGTTTAACAATATTTTTATTGGAAGTATCCACTATGCAATTATTTTTTAGGAGATTTTAAAAAGTACTTATTTACAATTCTGTTGATGCCTAGCTTTAAGCGGAAAAAGTGTGAGATATTTCTAAGAACATAATATTAGAATATATGATATTAGAATATGATGTGTAAAGTAAATAAATAAGAAAAAAAAATACTTATTTACAAATGATTTTTTATATTTTAAAAGGTATTTCTTAAATTTCATCAAATTCTTAAAAAAATTAATTTCTATTCACTTTACACGTTATTTTAGTACTCTTATTGTAAAACGAGGCCGAGCCTCAAATCTCATGTAACCCCATCCAGTGATCCTAATCCTTTACCATTTCAGCTTTTTAAAAAAAATATGTTTTTAAAATTAAATATAAGAATTTTGATTTCTTTATCTCTATTTTTTTTTTTTAATACACTCTAATTTTAAGATAATAAATTATATCATTGGATACTTGCACTTTCTTTGCTTCCTTATACCTATTTTAACCATTTAACTGCTTTATTACTGAAGTGAGCATGATAAAACAATCTTTATTTTTCTTTAAGTAATGTTTTAACTGATATATCAAAACTATGTAACTTTTTTATGCTAATAGTCGATCTCATCTTTTTTTTGGGAAATTACGGTCATTTCAACGAGACCGTATATATAAGCGCATTTTTAAGCTATGTTATATTTAGAATAATCTTGATATGAGTTATAAGATATTATAAGAACGATAAACTCTATCATAAAATAAAATTGAATTTATAGGGTTTTAACTCGAGACCGGATTAAATTATAAGAAACCCTGTTCATCCCGCCTTTTAAGGGCCTGACCTCATCTTAGAGAATGTGAACGGCATAGTATTTAATAATTTTTTTGTAAGAAGTATTTTATTTTTTTCACTTTCTTGTTGCCATTGATGAACGCACGAACAAAAAAAAAATACGCAGGAGGTGGAGAGAGAAAATAATAGTGTGCCATTTTTTTTTTCAACATTCAACGGTTGTTGGAGAGTGACACAGAATTTTGGGAACTCCACACAGCTGTTGGCGCATTGCTACCTTTTCTTTTGCCCTTTTTTGTTGTTTGGTTCATTCGAAGCTATCATCAGCCACTTGAAAGTATACTTTCTGAAGTGGGGGTGCTGAAAGAGGAAATGGGAGATCTGGTCTTGAGTTTTGGGATAAAAATGGGGTTTCCTGAGAAGGGTGTTTGAGAATTTTGAATCGTGGGGTTTTTGTTTTTCTGTTCGGTTTTTTCGAATTATTGTTGTTTTGTGATCGGGGGTTTGGGGAGGGGAAGAGAGGATGTTGAGTTTTAACGAATTCTGGACGAAGAAGACTTTAGTGGGTCTTGGATTGGGGCAGTTCCTGTCTCTTCTGATCACTTCTACTGGATTTTCTTCTTCTGAACTCGCAAGAAGAGGTCTTTCTTTATTATTCTCATCATTATTGCAGTGTTGGACTTGTAATTGTTATAACTGATTGTATACTACTTTTTTGTTACTATTATTTATAATTGACGGCAACCTGTGATTTCAATTTCATTTTGTAATTGATAGCAAAAGGTAGTTTCTTAATAATTGATTGCTTGGAATATGGTGTACAGAATTCTGGCATAATATCTTTTGTTGTTAATCTTTTTTGAGTCATTTACATTAATGGTTAGACAAATCCTATGTTTTGATTTGTCTTTTTTGGCCTGTAATACTGATTCTCCAAACACCCAATGATGCAATGCCAATTTTCTTTTGTTTCTGTTCTGATTTTGTTAGATTTATATTTTGACTGTTTCTTTTGATAATTTTTTCTTGTAAATGGTGCATGTTTGTAGTATACTTTTTAGTATTGTTATTTCAACTTACCCATTTATCCATTTCTTTTTTTGTATGTTAGAACTCAACACCAACTTCAGTCTTTTCTAAATTATGTGCTCTTGGCAATTGTCTATGGAATCACAATGATTGCCCGAAAAGAGGCTCTCAAGGTTGCTCTCTATGCTTCACCTCTTTTTACACTCTTTCTGTCATGGAATGATATGTTTGTTGGTTGCATTTGGATTAAAATTAGTTTATCTATTTGATGAATTGTTTGTTGATGAAACTGTCAGTATTCATAATTTCAGTATTCTTGGTATTTGTGAACGCCATGTCCTGCACTCCTGTTTATATTTATCTCAGCTTATGTCATTTGTGATTCTTGGCCTTTAACGGGCCATATCTGGGTTCGTGTTTGGTTAGTTTGAACTGTCAACATGAGATTTTGCTTAGGAAATCTTGAGATTGGGATGGATTAATATTAGTCTATGCTTTGTAAAGGTTATTTTAAGGTTCCTTTTGGGCTGGCTTTGAAGTTCTGATACAGGTTTGCTTTGGAAGTCTTCAAATTGAGCTCAATTAAAGCAAGAAAAAAGTTAAAGATATTCCACTCAATTCCATGAATTTCAAATGTAAAAGTTCTATATGCAATTGTCTATCCAAATTGAATGTAAAAGTTCTATCTTCCAACTCACCGCATAATTTTGTAAAATTTGAGATCAAACCGGTAATATTCAATCCTCATATGCACTCCTGCTTTCTTTGTTTCTTATCTTTTCGTTTTTCTTTTATCCTTGAGATTAGAATTAATTTTTGAGCCAAAAACAAATATGTTGATTAAATTGTTCTAGCCTTATAGCATCAGGCTTATGGTCTATATTTTCTAGAAGAGACCAGAGAAAAGGCCTTGGGCTATACCTTATGTGTTTAGTGCCTTAAATTTCCATCTTGTGCAAGAAGATAAGTCTATTTAGCAAGGCAGATCAGAAACTTCATAGGACACAAGGATTTGATGATTGATGACTGGGACATCGAGAGCTACAAAATGGAGTTTAGCATAAATAGGAATGTGTATGGTATGCCTTCATCTGGGAGGCACATATGGAAAGGATGGAATAAGAGAATCTGGAGGAGGACCAAACTCATAGGACAGCCAAAAGAATGACCTTTGCAATTTTACAAAACCCATATAATGGGCAGGAGGTCTTCCTTTAATCACGGACAGCTGAGTATTCAACTGAAACGCTATGTTCTTTACATTTCCTCTTGTGTGCAAAACTTCTTAGACTTTCAGTGATTGATGGGACCCCTTTATCTCTATACTTCCCATCTTCCTTTACTTTTCCCTCTTGTGTGCAACTTCTAGACTTTCTGCATGATTTGTTGGGGACCCCCTTTTGCATTCATTTACTTTCCGTGTCTCTGCGGACATTCTTTGGCATTCATCTATTGTTATTTTCCTATCAACAAATAGATGTTTCTATGAATTTTCCCCAGTGATATGGACGGGAATTATTCAAATATGTTTAAAGAACATTATGCCTGGGGAATGGAACCAGGTTTGTGATTGACATGCACTGCGATGGGTAAATCGGCGCACTGTTAAGTTGATGTGTTCAATACTCAATCTAAGCAACACTATCATGAGGATGAATATTCTGTCCACTGTGAAGAATATCTCCTTCTTCAGTCTAGTTAGTTTTTCCATGATAAAGTCTCTCTGTATTCTTATTAAACGTAATATCTCATTGCTTATCTACTAAGTTTGTAATGTTCTTATTTTGTTAAAATTCATACGTGGTAGATCCTTTTCATTGTTAAATATATGTTGATTATCTTATTTTGGAATTTGTGCAGGCAAAATGGTATTATTATGTAGTCCTTGCTTTGGTAGATGTAGAGGCCAATTTTCTTGGTGAGTATACAATTGTAGAAGAATTTGAATCTATTAGGTTGTCTGATGTTTCGTTTTTTTTTTTTTTTTTAGTCCATGTTGGGACTTGAACTTAAACCTCCAATAACTGGTCTGGTTATTCTGGCTTATCCCCTTATTTAGGTGCAAAGCATGTTGTTTAGTTTGAGTTTTCAATTTAAGTTCTATATAGATATTTACTGTATTCAACCACTGTGCTCCTTTAATCCATTTAAAGCACAATCTGATTATTGTAACTCAATAGAGTATAATGTAAATTACTCAACAAAAAACATGTATTATAATGAGGCCCAGATCCTTCTTCAGTGACTTTATAATATCTGAATTAATAATCACTGATCAAACATTGGAAGAAATATTTAATTATTTTCTTTTATGTTATCACATCCAGATTCATTATTCTTGTGATTTTATATGAAACAATACATAATGTCATAAAAACACAGATTAAATATATAGATTATGATTTCTGGGCTGCCTTGTATCATTGCAAGCGGCTTTGAGTTTTGTAACATTTTATTCTTGGAATATGCCCATATAATGGATGATATGGATCCTATCATGTTCCCTCCCTCCCCCCTCCCCTCACTTTAAAAATGCACCTACTAATGATCTGTGGGATAGTAAACTTCAAATGCTCTAGGTCTGAACCATTAGATTACTACTACATCAATCTACTCCAAACCCCACAACTCATGGATATCGGAAACATGGATGAAGAAATGCTTGATTTAAAACAAGAGAACCCAGTTGTATCTATTTTGCCAAGAGGTGATAAATTATGCTAAAACTTAAATTTCAGGGCTGTTGTCTTTTCAGGGCAAGGATAAGAATATCACCATACTGTTATGTTCTTCTTGATTGCTTTTTTAATTTGTTAAATAGAACATGAAAATTCATTTTTTAATTATTGATTATAAAAGCTTTTATTAGTCAAGGACTTTAACAGAAAAATAAAAAAAAATAAAAAAAAGAAGAATACTGGAACCCAGACTGTGGTTGGGATCTTACAGCCTACTCAATTTTTCACTTTTTGAAGATGTGGTCAATCTAGAAAGGCATCTTGCCCACTCATCCTATGAATTGGGAGGGGAGGGGTCTCAGGTTTGAGTCCAAGTGGGAACAGTTTACTACATTGTAACAAAGTGCTTAGTTGTCAAAAAAAAAAAAAAGGATTGAGAATTTTGAGGAATTAATTTTTATAAGTTTAAAAAAAAATTTTACTTCTATTCACTTTGCATTATATAATTGCAGTATTCTGTTCTAGGATTTTAATCTAAATATCCGGTAAGCGCATCCCATCCCTTCACCATTTGAGTTGGGCCTCAAGGGTAGATTTGAACTAATAATGGACTATATGTTATTCAAACTCATTTTATGTGTTTTTCTATTATACAAGGACTAAGAAATTTAAAACACATAAAATTTTGAGGATTTTGAATACATTTGATTGTCTAGAAACCAAATATGAGAAAACTACTTTTTGTTTTTTCATCCAGTACTCTTCCAGGTTTCAAACCAGTTCCTAGGCTGTTTGTTGCTGCCTCCTACAAAAAATAGCAATGTTGGTTGCTGATAAAGAAAAGATGATTCTATAACAGCTTTCAAGAACTGCTATCAGGCAAGGCCTGAAATTTCTCCGTTTAGATTCTGCTTTGAAAACTGCTCTGAGAATAGTTTTGAAACAACAGAAAACTATTTGGGTGTTTCAAAAACTCCTTCTTGTTGTTTGAAATTAGTGGTTTTGAGTTCTTCTGTATATTTTACTAACAAAATAAACTGAAAACCACAAACATGTTTTTCCCGCTTTCTTGTTATTGAGTTTGATAAATAGAAACAGTTTCAAAAAACTGTAAACAAACATACCTTTAGTATTTTTGATGAGCGCATGTATTTTGGTATCCCAGGGTGTAGACTGATTTTTCTGATTTGAACTGCTCCTATGGAATTCATACATTTATTTTCAGGTCCTCAGAGTGTGGACTGACTTCTGGCTGATTTGAACCATAAAATAATTTATTCTTATTACATTTTCAGTGGTTAAAGCATACCAGCATACATCCACACAAGAATACTGCTAGATTGTTCCATAAAACTCATGTTTCAAGACTTTTTACTCGATTTTCCTAAAGACAAAGTACAGAGTTAAAAGTTAATCAGCCATGCAAATCTGCATGCTGGTATTGTTGTTGTCATCTTTTCAGATGTTCATGCAAGCGACAGAGCTGGTGGCACAAATTAATTTGCTATTTAGTTTGTGCTGTTCTTTCCGTTGATTTCCAGCATATGCATATTTCTTGATTATGATGCACTATAGATATGGCTGTATGTAGCAACCCTCTAAAAGAGATTTGGTTAGACGGCTGGATCTATACTTATGCCGTCAGCAATGTTTAGCGAGTAGTCTTCTTTTTTTGCTTGTTTGATATTTGGCCCCGATTATTGTTTTCATGATATACGCCTAATGGGATATTTGCACCATACCATAAATAACATTTTGCTTGACATCTCGTCTTTTGTTTCTCTCCTCCCCCCAACTCCTATGTCATCATTTGGTTCTCCTTATCATCTTTCCATGGTTCTGACCCTGGAAAACCTTCTATGGGACTGTTAATTGTTAAACCTAGCAGATATAGACTTTATCGAAGTTTGTTTGGCAACAACTTGGAACGTCTGGAAAGTTCAATTCTTTGGCAGCAAATGTTGTGCCTGATCCTTTTTTTTCCCCAGGTTTCTAATGCTTGGAAATGTTTTTGTCTTAAGCTTATTTTTCTTAAATTCAGCTTGAGTACTTCTCCATCTCTCTCAAGAAACAACTTGACCTGAAATATCTGTTCTTCAAACTACTATCCCCACTTTATGCATTCAAACAAGGTTTATTTTATTGTTGCAAAAAAATTCATTTTTTTTATAGTTTACTATAATTCATTTGGAGTTCTACATGTTACTTCCTTTTTAAGGGGGCCTAGCTCTCTAGTGATGGTGGCATAACTACAGTAGATACAGATAAACCTTGTTTCACTACCTTGTACTATATTGAAAGCGCTGATAGAGTTGAACCTATGGCATTGCTGGGTTCTTTGAAAAGAATAATGGTGCCATCCAAATGTATCCTTGATTTCATATAGCCAAATCACTATACTTTTACTGCATATCTAGAATTTTCCCTTGTTAAGAGAGTTTCTATTTAGCACAATTTGACATTGTTCTTGATTTTTTTAAATGCTTCTGATAATTTGTCTGCTGTTTGGCATTATATGAAACTTGCTTGATGTATTTGTGCTCATCACTTCAATCAATCAATCAATCCTCCAAGGGAGTATGGTTGAATGCCCAAAACTCAAAGGAATTGATAGGAGTTGGCTATGGCATTTACTCATGATTTGATCAAAGCTTTTACTTTTAGTGCCATTGTTTGGAGAAAATGCTGGTGCTATTTTGCTAATTTTTTAAAATACTATCATATTGTCAATTTGTATTCCCTGATGATATTTATAGAAGCATACTGGAGCGTAATGAACTCAGATCTATCCGCTGGTCAGCTGGAGCTGTAAGTCTTTATTTCTTTTCATTTTGAAATTAAGTTACGATTGGTTAAATATATTTTGGTAGAATAGTTAAACAAGCCAATAAATTGTTGACTCATTTGAGATAAAAACCTTATCCCATTTCATATGGCCTACTTTTTTGTTGGCGGTATGTTTATAATTTGGAAGACTCTTAACTTTCAATGAATCTATCCTTTACTTGGTTTCAGGCGCTTCCATTTTTCGGATTTTCAGCAGCCATGTTTATGTTTTACTCATTAGTCCCTGTCTTGCTGAAGGTATGGATCTTAACAATAAGGTTTCATGTAAAATCTTCTACATGTGTTCCTTCTAATTGTGACAGAATACGTCTCTTATCAAGAAGCTTTCGTACTAGGTGATGCTACCATTTCAAAATTTTGTTCTATACATGATACATCTTGCTCACATTCTTTTAAACCTTGGCTATTTAAATGTCCATTTCATAACCCTTTGAGATGTCTCTTTATTGTAGCTGGTAAATTCTTTTTGATATCTCTCCTATTTTAGATATTTAACCACTGTTTATGAAAATTACGAATCTGTCACTGTGCTAGTTGCATGATCCATCATTTTCCTGCAAAATATTGTAGCTTACCAAATATCAAGTCTGTTTTAGTTATCTAGCAATAATTCCAGTCTAGGATAAATAATGGCAGTCTTGGATTTGGATTGAATATTCCTGCATGCTTTGCATGTTTATACAATAATATGGGTTTATTTACGTTATGAATATTTCTTTTCCATCCTGACTCCTAATAATCCAATTACTGAATTTATTTTTTTCTATACCTTCTCTTATTCTTTCAGCTCAGTGGGTCTGCTATGTTAAACCTGTCTTTGCTGA
Source organism: Tetrastigma voinierianum (assembly GCA_016808115.1). Classification (NCBI taxonomy): domain Eukaryota; kingdom Viridiplantae; phylum Streptophyta; class Magnoliopsida; order Vitales; family Vitaceae; genus Tetrastigma; species Tetrastigma voinierianum. Next base: position 140,163 of record JAEQBH010008433.1, on the reverse strand, counting down.
CCTCAGATATGTGGGCAGTCCTTATTCGCATCTTTGCTTACCATCAACAGGTTTATAAGAGACTCTACTTTACAATATTATTAAAGATTCATCAAAATTATAAGCTTAAAAGATAAAAAGCTAAATGTAACTAGAATAACCACCCATTTGAAACCTACTATCCTTCTTCAGGTTGATTGGATGTACTTCATTGCGTTTGCTGCCGTTGTCGTTTGGACTCAAGGTCATTCAGTATGTTGATTTTAAATTCTTTTGGGCATTTTCTCATAATGTAGATAGGGCATTATGTAAAAGATGTCATTAATATGAACCAGAAAAGCAGAAGAGAATTATAAGCATTGCATTCTTAAGAGAAGCTAAGTAGATTGTTTTCTGTTTGTCTGTTATCTGCCAGCAGACTACTAATATATGTATCTGCCAATGCCTCTGATCTTGCTACAGGGGTGACAAAGATAATGATCATAGTAGTGCTGAGGTTGCTGATGAAGGTGCTGAGAGAAGCAGACATGTTGATGAGGAGGCTGTTCTCGGAAACTCGAACCAGTGTTTTGTGGCTGGGGGCTCAAGGATTGGGGGCAGCAGCTATAAAGATGATTCTTCTACTCCCAAGAAAGGATCACACTCATAATGATAGATAGCATGCGAAAGAGGAACAATGGAGGAAGAAACGATAACCCGTCATTTTTCATCTTCCACACGTAAATGAAGATTGCAGAACACTGCTGCTGTCACGGTAAGAGCGGCAGATAGATGTCTTGCTGCAGTAGGATTTGGGTGTAGGACTGTTTTCGAGCAAAGAAAATCGATTGATAATTCTATTCTTAGCCATGAAAGATATTGTAAATTCATGATTGCAGTTTATAGATTTTTCAAATAAATCCTTAACTAAAGGTTAAGGTTTTGCAAGGAACAAAATTGAAGAGTGAAACCCTTTCTATGCATGCTTCCATCATAAACCATTGGAGCTGAAGAAGGCTAACATGAGTCCAATACCATTTCCATGCAACTCTGTAGGATGAGAGGTCTTCTACACATCTTTTCTGGTCTTTGGTTTCATTATATTATTGTAATATGTCAGCCCTAGGAATTGAATGAGAAACTGATTTCATTCACCAAATTGAATGAAGGATCTTACACACATGACCTTTCCTAGAGGACTAAACACCCCTAGCCTACTGAATCCCACTATAAAGCATGACCTGAAGAGCTGGGATGGATTGACACAGGAACTTGGAAAAAAAATTGACATGGCACCAATTTGTCTTATGTTTTTGAGTTGCTCTGAGAATTAGCTTTTGAAAACACAGAACATCATATTGATATTCTCTAAGTTTTCCTTGTTCTTTGACTTTTGAGTCTATTCTGTTCCTGTTTTTAAACAGTTCTTGAGAACGCTTTGAAAATTATAAAACACTATTTCGTTGCTAAAAACTGGCTCTTATTCTCTGAATTCTTTGTGTTTTTCAAAACAAAAACAAAAAAAAACTAAAAACCAAAAGTGTTCTCCCTGTTTTTCTTTTTTTCCTTATTTTTTAGAACAAAAAACAATTTTAAAAAATATGAACAAAACAAACTCTTAGTATTTTTATGTTCTCCGTGTTTTTCAAAACAAATAAGAATTGAACCAAACTTGTTCTCACTATTTTTCCGAAAAAGGAAAAAAAATTTTGAAAACTGTAACCAAAAAGGCTCTTTTTTGTCTCTATATTGATTGTAGCTGGAAGTTTTTCCTATGGCAGAGCACTTGACTTGAGGACATATCACTGATGCAAGTAATTGATAAGGAGTGCACCTGATGCTCTTGAATCTGAAGGCAACAAGAAGAGAAACATTTTCCAAACCAGATATTTTATACAAGTTTTGCTTATTAAAATGATTTTAACCAACCCTTTATGCAACATATTCAAAGAAGTTTGTTGTTTTCATATGCTGATTTGAACCATTTGGTCATATTTGAAGCTACATGGTATCATCTCACCCAAAATTTTTATTGTTTCATGCACTAATGGGATCATAAGAAAAATGTTTGAGAATCATACAGCTTTTTAACTATGTAAATACTACTTTGACTTGAATAGATACTACTTAGTTTAGAAATAGCATATGAAAATTTAACTATTTTTTGAGGATATTCTTTTTCCATTTTATTACAAAATTCTCCACCAAAATGAAAGCTATTTATGCAATGAAATATATGAATGTAGTGCTCCCCCTGACACAGAAGTACTCTCTTATTGTCTTGACAGCTATAAAGTAAAACAGTTCTGCTGCATGCTAGCTTATTAGCTGAGATCTAAAACTGCAAATTGGCCACTACATTGTTCAGGATCAATTGAATTTATGGTAGAATTCTTCAGACGCCTCAGCTGGTTTTTCTATGTACATATATGATCAAACTAAAGTTCAAAATTAAGAGTATAGAACTTCCAGTTTGACTGCTCGGATGCCGAAAACGATATAGATAAGAAAACTGACCCTGAAATTTATTTTCGAAAGTGATTGATTCTCTCTGGCATAGTTACCACTTACCAGGCAAACAGCAGGAATATTGAGAGAATCCAGCTTCCCCTAACTCCGTCGCCATGAATTCTGAACTTTTTTTCGACGAGATGGTGGGAAGAGGAGCTGCTGGATCTGCTTTTCAGCAGCAGCTGCAGATGTAGCCTGCAAACACAAGAATGACAAAATCTTCAGCATAGATAAAAAAAAGGCTTTTGTTGAGTAAGACACTTCATTCAGAGAGAGAACATATTGTTAATAGGCCTGAAGGTGGACATGCATTCATGTGACGCCAGTTTAGATGATCATTGATTTAAAGCATATTCTTTTTTTCTTTTTCTTTTTTTATTTATATTCATGAGTGAGAACCTTGCACTAACCAAAATTTTGCAGGTGTGTGAAATAATATTTGCACCCAGCATGACCATCAAAGGTACCAAAGAAAACCCTAAACTAATCTGCTGCATGATGGAAGTTATGATATATCCTTCGCACTCAAGTAATCATTCAAAGGTTACAGACACAGTTCATTTTCTTTTCCGGTCACTTGTGATCTAAATTTACAAAGTTGGAGAAGAAAAGACAAGGATTGAAACTCAAAGCGTGACTCAAAGAGCCAAAAAGATTCGATAGTTTGTCATTCCAGAAGAAAATAGAAAAAGGCTCTAGAGAGGACACAAGGTAGAGCCTAGAAGTCAATTACTAGTTGGAAGTAAGAAAACTTACATAATCAAAACCAACATTCTTTGTTACCATTACTAGACATTAGCTAGAGGGGTGAATCATAGTCAGATTGATTTCCAAAGGAAATTTCACGGCGGAAAGAGTAAGAAGGTTTGTTAAGCTATTTATGGTGCCTTATTACTTTGTTTATCCTTTTTTGCTTGCTCTGAAGAATTGCTCATCTTGAGGCAAGGATCACATGGGAAAGGGTTCGAGTGGGTTTGTGGAAGGTTCCACATCAAGCTCCAATGACAGTTAGCGCTTGCTCAAACCCAACTCGTGAAGGAAAACGATGTGGCTCGCACTTCCACTCCAGTGAAAACTCTTACATCCATGCCAAGGCTGTCAACCCCAATCAAATGTGCTCCCTGTACAAAACAGAGTAAAAAATCAGAAATTGTTAACTCAAAAACACCCATAGCCAATAATATGTACACACAGAGCACTAGCACTACTGTCTTTGGCTTTGTTGCTCCCAGAAACTCCTGATTCATCTTGCTTATTCTTTTACTTCCTTTATCTCACGCTCAACTTGAACAGTAAAGTGTTTTTTTTCACTACATTTTCAGAAATAACTGTTTTCTTGGCAATGAAACCCTGTCCCACTGATTCTGCCGGCAAGACAGCCACAGTTCGAAGATCCATCTCCACTTTTACTTCTCATAGGCAAATTTGAGATTTATATTGACAGGCACCTACCAAAAGCCCAAATACTTTACCTCTTCTTTCTTCAGTTCTTTTCTTCTTAATTTTATCTTCTGTTACAGAATTCACCCACTATTACAGGTGTGAGTCCAGGGCTGGACCAGCACAAATCTCCAAATTTGGATGCCTTCCAGTCTCTTAGTAACAAATCAATCATGCAAAAGCATGATCACTTACCAAAAGTAGTAGCACCAATAACATAAAAAAGCTAAAAAGTATGGGAATTATATATTATCTTAACTAGTTTACCACAGCCTTCGTATTGTATTAACTCAGAAACAGCATGAGTGATAACATACCAAGTCATTGTCTTGTGTTTTTAAGCCATAGCAAAGATCATAATCATACATTCACATAACTCCTAAGCACATTTAGAGCCAAAGAGATGGAGATGAAATAAATTTATAAAGTAGGAAGAGTTGAACCTCCAAGAATGCAACTAATTTAAATAATCTCATCCAGGTTTTATCCTTAACAATTGAGTGACAACAAGCTATTTGTATCTCATATATTTAGATCATAGAATTATATCTGCTTGTAGCTCAAGTTGAGGGAGGTCCTTATTCACAATCAGCTAAGTACCAAGTCATGGATTTACTAACTCTAAATAGTCATGATTTAGACTGAAATTTTATTTTTTTTCAATTTTAAATCCTATAGTTACAATAACATGAGCCAAAAAGACATGAGTATCAAGTTCCAAACACAGAACAGCAATTCCCAAAATCTAGACAAGGAGACATGCAAATATAGTGTAGCTACCTGAAATTACCATACAGGACATACTTGTTCTTTATATTTTTTGCATACATGAAGAGTCATAGAGAGAAAAACATTGATGAGAGCAATAATATCCCAATGTATTTTGACTTTGTTTCTCCACGCACATTCTCAACAAAAAAAGGTGTGACCTTTGTAAAGGATCAAACATGTTGGGGACATGTGTATCAGATCATCAAGTCCCACCTCAAATAAGTACATACCAGGAAGCACCCTAAAACCAAAAGAAAATTTGAAGCGTTAGAAAATGGTTTCTACCTCAACATGAAAAACCCTTTTTTTTACAGAGAGCTTTAAGAGCAACATTGCACCATGCCCCATTCTCAGTAAAGTGCTCTACAATTGCTGAAGTTGAGTGTACAAGAAAACTGTCGCGTCTTGAAAATCTTGCAAGCTAATAACTGACTGCAAAATTTGAAAGAAACACAGGAATAAAATAAGAAGGTAGAATTTTATGCAACAATGCACCTTCACCCCAACAGAGATTGGGAAGCCAAGTACCAGAACATTTTAATTGAGCAAATATATTTTAAATTCTTCACATTTATTTGAACTATTATTCACAAATATCATTTGCTTTTAAAAATTCTTCTACAGTCGGCACTGATTCCAACTACAGATAGGGCCACTACATGTGCCTGAATGCTATACATAGAGAAATTGTGCCTTATTCTTGAAGTGGATTCCCCCTAAATCTGTAGGAGTTGATCAAGTGTTATATCCATCCCCTTGAACTTAGGGCCCATAACTTTTTATCTAAGCAAAAATAGAGATCAATCAACTCAATGTTCAATTGCAAGAAACACTGGTTTAGTTTGGAATGGTTACAGTATTTGTATTAAGAAAAAATTATATTACCTACAGTTTAAATCAGAGTTCCTTTAGTTGAAAATTATAAGGAGATAGGTGGTATAGACAGACCATCAAGACAAATAGTTTGAAAAGTGATCAGTTTCCCCACTAGATGGAATAGGGGAAGCCAGAAAAGAATTACCCATCAGCTTCCTCATCTTAGTTGTAAAAATTCAGCTCAACAGCTTTCCACCATGTCCCAAAAGGTTTTAATTTAACATAACTGTTGACCAAGTACTAGCCATAGAAAGGGTTTGGGAAATTGAAGAATTGTACAATCCAGAATGTTGCAAATCCAATGTATTGTCTGAATTAAAGAATCTTCACATATATGGATAAGAAATGCATTAAACCCTCCAATCAAATGAAATGGTTGGTTGGTGCCAGAAAACAGAGTAACAAGATGGAATCAATAGAAACAGGAACATTTTCAAAGGACGGGGATGGCCCCAACTAGGAGGCAAACTGTACAAAGCAACCAATTAATGGAGCCACAACAGCAAGTGCATCAAGAGATCCATGAAAAAGGAAACATTCAGAACAGTCTCCAGAAATCACCAGTAGCTGGATGAGCACAGATGCACACTAATCCATTTCTTAATGCTTTTCTTTCTAGCATGATCTACAAGATTTGGTAATCCCATCAGTTCCTGACTCACTGTAACTGATTACAGTGAAAGGTTAGGTTTGTTATGTCAATATATTTGAAGCATCACAATATCACCCATGAGATACCTTTCCAGTCTGACATGTAGCCATCACTATCTTCACAGCTAAAGAGCCTTCTTAAGTATGGTTCTTCATCAATGAAAGAAGGCCTCAGGCATCCCACTATAGAAATACCATTTGATGGATGGTCCATTTCTTTATCATATTTCATGTTGACAGCCTACAAGAAAAGCATGAATTTTTTAACAGATCTTTATGGTAAAAGACATGATCAACTTACATAGTCCACAAATAAGATGCTATGATTCAAGGAGAATGAGCAATTGATTGTGAAGTCAAATAGTCTTCAGTGATAGACGGCAAAGAAAGAATTATAACAAAGGAACCATTTGTATTTAGTCCATTGCCAATGCCAAGTATGTATGTCACATGTTTCTTTATTTTAAAATCATCAATAGAAAAATTAGTCAAGAGAAATAACTATCTTGCACTCTTGATTGCTTGTAACATTTGGTTGAAAGAAATAGGATCATAATCAAATAGACTAGTGCAGTAAAAGATTTTTTTTTTATAAGAATGTTAACAAATAATTGAACCCTGATTAGAGCTTGGACACACTCAAATGTTATTATCATCAGTTTGCATGTGCAGTTATGCAATAGTGTTTGGGGTTTCTGTGCACTTCAAACAATGTCTAAACTAGCATTTGGACACCTTTTAAATATTCCTATAAGAAACAAAATAATTTAATTTAGGCAAAAGATAAACACTCCTTAACAAAGAAACAGCAAGAACAAGAAACCACATCAAACATAACCATTTTCAATACAAGAATGAAAAGTAAATCAGGGAGTTCAATAAGGTCCACTGAGTTAAATTCCAACAGAAGCCCTTCTTCTAGCTAGAAGACATAATTCCTGGTGAAAAATGCGTTTGGCCAACAAATATCTTCCCCATGTGAAAAATGAAAGAGAGAGGGAGGGAAGGAGAGACAGAGAGACAGAGAGAGAGGTCCAGCATACATAGATCCTATAGACCCTCTCAATCTTAAAGACAAAACAATGAAAATCTCTATAGATCCTCTCAATCCTAAAAGACAAAGCTAAAGACCAAAAAATAAACTTGAAAATATGCGCACAAACAAAATTGGTTGAAGATGGCAAATGATTCCAAGGAGAAATAGACTTTTCCCAAACTTGTCTACGTATTTTAAAAAACCTATTCAATAACAGATCCTAAAGTAGAGGCCTTAGGGTTGACTGAAATTCCAGCCTTGGTCTCACTACCCCCAAATCCTAGAATCCTAGATGTTCTATCAGTAACCTCCGGTTGAATGCTTATGCCCATTAAGAATATGTAAAGGTTGATTTTAAGACTTGAGTGAGGTTTGCCTAGAAAGACAAATAAGATTTTCAAATTAATGATTTGGATTCCTGGCAGGAGAGAATATGATGGTGTATCAAACCACAGGGGGGACCTCACTCCTATCCTTATCAACCTCAAAACCCTAAATGGTTGCAAGGCCTTGGCTCCAATGGAAGTCTGCTAATAATGCCCACAACTAGGGTGAGACAGAAGGAGGTTAAATAATCTCCCTATCTTAGCTCTCTAAGAGCTTGAAATGAACCTTAGGCCTCCACATCCACCCATTCATCAAGCTGAAAACCTTTTCTAAGGAAAGGGATATAAAAAATTCCAACTATCATCACCAGTGTCAACAACCTTGAAATTGCTTCTAGAGACCAATTATATTGTGACACCAAATAGCCTCTAGAGACCAATGATACAGTGGCACTCGATACCTTCTAGATACCAGTTATATTATGACACCAGTAGCTTCTGGAATCTCCTAGTGCCATGATAAACACCTGTAAGGAATGTCATTTTCAACAGGAAATCATACTTAGGGGATCTTTAAATGTCTACATTACACACAGATCTGATAAAATAACATAAAACAAGATAAAATAACTACATTACACAGAACCTTTCTCCACCAGATTTCCTAAGCTCCTAAAACATCATTAGCTACCAACACAGCTCAAGGATCTGCAAACAAATACCTCATGAGAGGACAACATAATTTCATGCCACTTGGATGAATGGATTCATCCAGCTTTTATTACATAGCATTTAAGACAATCTATTCAGTTATCTATGGCATTTGAAAAGAAAACATTTTGGAGCTTATACAGGATCGTTTTTAGGATTTCAGGAAAAGGTGAGGTTTAGGGGTCATAAATCAAGGCAATGCCTGATAACCTCAGAAATGATTATGATTTACATTCAAGTAAAATGGGAAATTAAAAAAAAGGAATCATTAGTGCTGCCAAAGTGCCACCAAATGCATGCTACATAAACTCTATTCTATGAAGAGTTTCTAGACAGGGCAATGGCAATGTCAAAACCTAGGAATTACACCTCATTGAAATTCGTTTTGTTAGATATTTTATTTATTTTTATTTAATGTTCTTTTCTTATCTGGTTCATTCAGGTGTACTTTAATACATTTTTCATTGTAAGGAAAGATATGCCTTAATGACTACTTTGTGTAGTGGCAAAGATCAGATATCTTAATATTAAATGCAACAAATTGTCAAGGTATAAGAAAATGTTGATCATATTACCTCCAATGCTAAGTCCACATACATTTCTCTTCCATCAATTAAAAATACTTCTACTATTTTCTCAATAAAAAGGAAAATGTTGGGTGTCACTATAATCAAGTTGTTGACACAATTGAGCTAATTATGTCACAAATTTCCACAGATAAATATATACTGCAAATTTCTGCAATTTAGGATCCATTCTTCAGTGGAAGCAAGATCGTGAAAAGAAACAGATTCATGCTAATGGTTGAGACTGCATGCTGTTACAACTAAAATATTATTAAGCTACTTTAGTGAAGAATAAACATATCAGCAGCTCCATAGAGCTGTTACTGGAGGACAGCATACCAAAAGCTTGAATAAACCATCTTTTCATTGTTGTAGAGAAACAAAGAATTATTATCACTAAACTGCTGCAGCAATGAAGAACAAAATAAATTGGGTTTTTACCAAAAGAATTTGCAGTTATATTTTCCTGAACACAAATGGAGCACTATGCACTTTTTCTAGAAGCTAAGACAACCAACTTCCAAGAACCATTCCCCATCACAGTCCCAAGTCCACATTGTGTTCTCTAGTGGGAAACAGATCCAGGTATTTAAAAATGAGAAAATTTATACAGAAGTAGTCATCTGTGCTGAGTTAGAACATTTTTACCCGAGAGGCAAACAAATTGTAGAATCAACATATATCATGGCTTTTATTCACACCTTCCATACCAGTTTCTAATGATAAAAACCATAAAAGTAAATGGATCTAAGAGGAAAGAAGCGGTTGTCACTAACAGGAATAAGAGATATTACAATGATGACACCATTTAATCTTATTGACGAACAGCTAGATTTTTTTTTTTTTTTTTAATCAGAAAAGAACAGCTAGATATTAATTATTATATAATTAGAAGCAGCTAGTAAAATCGGTCAAATAATTAAACCAAGCAGCAATCACCTTTGTCAAGCACTTGGCAAAATAAATAGGATGAACCAAGCTGGAAGTATCTGGAATTTCCCAATCCCCCAGAATATCTGACATTTCAGAATCCTCAACCTGTTTCAAAATTGAAGTATGTGTAAGAGCATCTCCAAGAGGCTCAATAAATCTCTCCTTTTAGCTATTTTAGATAGCTTAATCCTAAAAATCAACTCCAACAGGCTCGGTATTTGCCTATCCATTTCCCATATCCTTCGTTTGACTCGCCACGATAGCGACTCCATCTTCCCTGGCTGTTAGCTTCCTGCCTACAGCTTTCTTCGCCAAAAGAGAGGGCAAAAGATGGTGATAAAAGAAGAATTTCATGCTATTCATTTGTAGTTATTTTTCTTTCATTTTACGCTCTATTTGGATTTTACTCAGATTTTGTTGTTTCTACGATCTCTTTGATTTGCATTCTTCCGCGCTGCTTTTCTATGGTTTGAATTTAGCAAATCCATGACTCTTTCTTATATTCTTTTGCCTGAAAACCGCTTTTTTGGTTTTGCGCTCTCTATCAAGTGACTTAATAATGAGGTTTTCATTTAGATCCACTTTAGGGATTTTAGCTCTTGTTTATAGCAGTCACTGCACCATACCCAAACACCCAGCCACTCCTCCCCGAATTGGTAAGTATTATTAAATGTGTTTGGTAATCCCCATCTCTACCTTCTCTCGCTTCAATGAGTTGTATCAGGTGAAAATGTGTATGCCGGATCTTCTTAGTTCTCTTTGTTTTCGTTGAAATTATGTCTGATGACCGTTAAATGGGGCACGTATTGTTTTTTTTCATATTGTGCTTTCTCGAATATCTCCGTGGCTATCTCGAGATTTGCTGTATTAGTTTGATATCTCTTCAATGGGATTTTGTGCAAAAGCTAATTTACACAAGCCATCGTTCTTTATTGTGAACATTAGAGTTTTTACACGGTTGATGTTGTCCAATGGTTTTGATTTACAGAGAGATTTCTCTCTTCTGATCTCTGACTAAAGTGAAACTTTAGTTCATTGGAGCCGCTTATCGAAAACTTTATCTAGTTCGTTGTCGCTGATGGGATTTTAGAATTTCTTCTAAAATTGAAAATATGCAAGAAAGGTATTTAGTGAAATTTAGGAAATACTTTTGAAAATATATGGGATTTTTTGTAGTTTTGAAAGGATAAACATTTTGTTAGTGAATTTCCTAAAAACCCTTTTAGAGAACATTTTCACTAAAAACTTAGGAGAAACACAGCTAAAAGTACTCTATAATACACTCTACTGCAATTAGACTTGTTTGCCGAATATTTAATCTCTCTTCTTTGATTTTCTGAGTTGTTGATATAGAAGGTGCATATGTCCAGAATCGATAAACTATGAGTAGCAAAATAAGGGAAAAATATACATTGAAGTAATGGATATGTGCCGGGTTTAGGTTTGTGGAGATCTTCAATCTTCCGTTTATGCAACTCACTTACCTTGTGTGGCGCGTATGGAAGAGAAGTGTTAGATGGCACTTGTTTTGGAGAAGCCCTTTTGCGGAATGTTTGGGGAATATTTTCAGATTCAGTTATGCCCTACTGGTGGGAATTGAGTGCTTTATGTAGGGGGTCGTTTGTGAGAGTGGGGTAAGGAATTTTTTTCATTGGTAGAGGGATTCTTGGGAGAGAGAAGAGAATTCTTTGAATATCTCTCTTCTGAACCTCCTATTTTGCTTGTTCTTTCATCAAGATAATCCACAAAGGCTTTTGAAAGCACTCCTCGTTTTTTTTCCCTTTATGTTTGTGAAGTCGTGGTTGCAGTTCAAGAAGAGGGTCCTATCATAATTTTGCAGACTTGATACCTTTATGCTGCAGCAGATGACAAAAGTGATGTGTAGGACCCTTCTTGTTGATAGCTTATGGAACTATGAGACTAAGAAAGCAAAGAAACATGAATGGTGTATCTCGTGTTTATCACCTTAAGTTGGGCCGTTTCACCCATGGGCAAACTATTGAAAGAATTCCCCATATGAAGATTATAGGGATCAAGAAAATTGTGTTTCACTTTTGGCACCTAACCTTCAACATAAAAGCAAACAAGAATTATGTTTATCGATGGAATGCAAGACAATCTCTACTGATAACCAAGTCTCTAACAAGAGTTGAAGTGGAAACTTATGTTTATCGATGAATGCAAGACACCCAACCGGTGCATTTATGGGATGAAGATGTGAGGTCGTCGAACTAAAACTTCCATTGAAGTGAAGCTTCGCCTTAAGAAAATACATGTTAAGTTAATGAGGTTTATTTTTGTTCAAAGGAAATTCGGGGGCTAATGAATAGTTTGTGCGCTTAGGTCAGAAATTAGAATTAGCAAACTACATAGAAGTCTTAGAATAGGATTGTCAGTCAGATTCTCATCAACATCATTAATCCCTAATCGAATTGAATCGGGAATTGAATTAAGATGCCGGGTTTAGGTTATCGAACTTAAGTTGTGTTTTTATAAATAAATGCAAATTAGGAATATGACACAATGTTGTTCGCTTTTAATTTTAATGCCTTTCCTTATTTATTTTGTTTTTTGTTTTTTACAAAGATAGTACTCATCATCTATATTTGCAAAGCACAAACTGCCCATCTCATGGATCCATTCCATCATGGTGCGTACTTCACCAATCTTATGCATGATGGAATACATTTAGATGATGAGGTTATAGGTCAATCTTCTCCAATATCTCCTCAAGTAGACTCCACCACCAAAAAACAACAAGGTGGCAATTTTACTTCAGAGGAAGACATTATGATAATCTCGCAAGTGACTTAACATTAGCTTGATGTCGTAAGTATGAAATGAGCAAAAATCTAAGACATACTGGCAAAGGGTTTGCGAGTTCTTCCACGAATCCAAACCTAAGGCATGCCCTATTCGTAGTCAAAATTCTTTGATGAATCGTTGGTCGACAATTCAGCTAGCCACCAACAAATTTTGTGGGTACTTTGCACAGATAGAAAGACTGAATCAAAGTGGTTTGACAGAGAAAGCATAAGGCCTGAGTTAATATTTTCTTACAAAATAGTTATCTTTTAATGACATGATAATGAGTTTTGTTGTCAAATTTTTCAGATTCGTGATGCCAAGAACTTGTACAAGGAACTCTATAAATCTTCTTTTCCATTTGAACATTGTTGGAATGAATTAAGGTATCAACCAAAATGGATGGAGGATTCTCAAGCAAAGAAGTAAAAACTAGAACATAATGATACTCGTGGCAACTCCGTGCCTTCTACACCGGACTCAGTAAATTTAGGAGATGACGGTGGGTCCTATGGATCCCAGACGTAATTCATTGGGTAGGAAAGCTGAGAAAGCGCGACTCCGAAAATCCAAGAGCAAAGAAGCTGGAGGTGATGCAAAAAATCTTGAACTCGTTAATCTGTTAGTAGTGATGCAGGAAGAGAAAAAAGTAGCGAATGAGAAGAAATTTGCAATGATGGAAAAATGTTATCTTCAAGAACAACAACGTCTACTACACGAGGAGCAACGTCTACTACAAGAGAAAGAGAAAATGAAAATTGAGCAAATGAAAGAGGAAGATCGAATAATGTCGATGGATACGAGTTGCATGCCTAAGTTGCAAGCTGAATATTATCAACGCCGCCAAATGGAAATATTGGGAAAGAAGATGTAATTCTTTTTTATTAATAGACATAAATTTAGATAGTAGTAACCATGGTACAAGTACTCAGAATAACATTTGCTTGGCAGTGCCTGTAATTCCATGCATATTCCACTTAATGCTCGAATCGGATCTACTTGGAGTTTGGAATGAATTCTCTTTTGTCTCTAATACAATGTTGAGTATTAATAAATTTATAGTTCAACTCCGTCTCGTGTATGGATCGTGGCAAAGGGATCGCCATCCATTGTATCATAAGTAAAGTCCAACTCATTAGCGTTCCTCTCATCCTCGACAATCATGTTATGTAATATTATGCATGTCTTCATAATATCTTTAAGCACTTCAATTTTCCATAAACGTGTTGGTCCACGCACTATAGAAAATCGTGCTTGGAGCACTCCAAATGCTCGCTCAACATCCTTTCTTGCTGACTCTTGAGATTTTGCAAAATGTATTTGACCTTGTAAATACATGACCTACATAAATATTACCATTGTAAATATGACCGTTGTAAATATTATCGTTGTAAATATGACTGTATGCCATCATGAAAATTCAAATTTTAAAAATTTCAACATTAAAATTTTGATGATATGACATAACACATCAACATGTGATGTCATCAATATAGTGATGACATGGCATACTATATAGTATTTTAGATTTTATTTTTGAAAGTTAGTTAAAGTTAGTTGAAGTGGATAGCTAAAATAGATAGCGTTGTTGGAGTTACTTTAAAAAAGTGGTTAGCTAAAATAAATAATACAATATTTTAATATATTTTGAGTAGTTATTTTAGATAGCCTTGTTGGAGATGCTCTAACCTGTCTAATTCCGAGAAAGCGAGAAAAATAATTTAAAAAGAGATTTCCGAATTGGATCTAGATGCCAGAGATAGTTACTAACCTCGATGTAATCACCATCCAAAGAGATGTCATCGGTACTGCCACTTTCTGAGATGTTATATTCACCAGCTGCCCTTCTGTTCTTGTACAGTGAGATGTCCATTCCAATCAAAGCATTCTGATGGCAATGCAAGCATATTAAGCATCAAATTTAAGTTTGGAAGCTTATACTAAAACTACTTTCAATGAATTTTTAGCCCAGTAACAACATTTTTTTATCAGAAATAAAGATATATTAGTTATAAAGAAAAAATACAAAAGAAGGATTAGGAGCCTTCCCACAAAATACAAGAATCTGATCAAAATATGACTGAAGTTCCTTCACTATACAAGGAAACTTATACAAAAATTAGTCTGTTTATGGCTACATATCAACTCCAAACAAAGCTCCTCTCATTATCGTCCAACCCCTTTCATTTACAAACTTAATGTCGATTAAGTTGAGAGGAATGTTTTTTAAATGCAGGGGTACAAGAGGCCCACAAGGAGTAGATGTAAAGTAAATCCCACAACATCCCTACCATCCTCCACTTTTCCTCGAAGATCTTAGCATTCCTATCTTATTATGACATCCAAGGCAAATTGAGGTAAGTGATTTGCAAATTGGTCTTGTCTCTAAAAGAATCCCCAATCCTCCAAAAGAAAAGGCCATCATGTTAAATATACTAATGGGTGGAACTAATCCATCCTAACTAAGCTGAACAACTAGTGTGTCATTAAAAAATTGACTCTCCATTGCCCTTGGATAAAAATGCACCAATCAAGAAAATGGGTTTGCAAGGTTTTCACAATTATGTCGTTGGTGTTCACCTTCTTATGCACCACTAACCAAGCAAAGGCCTTGGTCTTAAATGGGACTTTAGATTTTCAAACAAATTTGGGTGGGAAGGAAGGAATTGATAAAACTAGACAAGGCCAAAAAGAATGATATAACAAACCAATAAGACCTAGCTCAAGTGGTTAAGAGCTCATGCTAGCATAGGGGGAGGGATCCAAGGTTCGAGTCCCAATGGAGACAAATTTGTGAAGGAACGGATTATTATGATGTATTGCAAAGTGAATAAAAGTAACAAAAAAAGTATGACATAACAAAATACACGAGGATACAGTACATGGTATGCCAAATACAATGTTTCCATTACTTTACATAGCTTTCAATACTAAGTTGCACCAATGCAAAAGACAAGGATGAATAAATACAACATATAGGATAATAGTATATACTTCTAAAAAGTAAACGTACCTGCCTTTGGATGCTATAGTTGCCCTGTTATATAACTTTTTCTTTATTACATTCTTTTTCAATATGATGGCATGGCCTTGATTGTGTGACGCCCCAAATCCGGGGGTCATTTTTTTTTTTTTTTGCATCGACAAGTCTATCGACGTAATTCTCTCGCGCACGTGAAGTCCTGCCGTGCGCCAGCTAATCGCGGCGCACTGGCCTGTAGCGAGCCCAAGGCCTCCTCTATTGTGATGCAACACGGCGCCACACTGCTAGCGCACTCCAGTACCGCCGTGGCGTGACAAAGCCGCCTGTTCGGCGCGACACCTCGCTTTGTCGGGACGTTAACATCAAGGTTCCACCGCCGCAACATAGAACGCTTATGTCGCCATGGAAACCCCATGTCCTCGCGAACTCAGTCACAACGTAATAGTACTGGGTCGCGACATGTGTCCCATCCAAGGCCAAACTCTGATCACTAAGAACAAGAGCACTCTCGCGGTTGAAACTCCTGGCCTTGATCAAACTCTGTCACGACATAAAAATATTCGGTCGCAATAGAAAATCTTCCTAGCCTGACCAACTATGTCGCAACCTAAAATTCTCTATCGCAACACAAAACCTCTCATTTGGCCATACTCTGTCACGACACAAAAACCCTGCCCAAGGCCAAACTCTGTCGCGACATAGAAATACTCTGTCACAACATAAAACTCCTGGCCTTGACCAACTCTGTCACGACACAAAATGTTGTGTCACAACACAAGGCCCTTTGGTCTTGGCCACACTCTGTCGCGACATAGAATACCCTGTCGCGACACAACTCCGTGAAATCCTATCGCGACACGAAATCTCTTGGCCTTAACCAAGCCTCAGAAACCTCGACTTTATCACCAGGATCGCCTTGATCGCTGGTTAAGGAACCTCGTCAGACAAAAATGTTCACCGCCGACACCATGGGGACCCCGTCATGGCTGCAAAAGGTGCGCAGGAGAAAACAACCCACGCGACCAGAAAACCTTGTCATCGATCCCGCGAACCGCCTCATGCTTAAGAACCATGTCGCAACATAACCGTGTAAGCTCCTCCTGGCTGCTGACCCAAACCCGCCTAACATGCAATACTTTCCCGGCCTTTCTATACCCCAGCCTTTCAATTACATGTAAATAAAATTTCATACTACGCTTTTATACAGATGGCAAATGATAAAATCTCAAAACTTTTAACACTACACTGAACAAGTCCAAAAATAATTTTTTATTACAAAACTTCTCATTTACATATACAAAACTCGATATTCTATCCAGAATTTAACAAAAGACATGAATAAGCAATAATCTAGCCTTTTTTCACAACTAAAATCTTAAATGTGGGCTTCATTTCCAAAGGTGCCTCCAAAGATCGAAAATATTTTCCTACTATTAGCAATGAACAATGCCCGCATATAATTCTTTCATGTTATTACTATCCACCTATGCGTACATACAATGGCATTACCATTACCACGACCACAGCACCACATTCCATATAGAAAATGCAATCTTACCATGGAACATTACATGTCATGAATGAGATGAGACTCCTCATACCCATAACCCGAGTCCTGACCGACTCCCTCACACATGCAAATGTCAAGTGTAGAAACCTGCCATTAAGCCCCACGATCTTTTTTTTTCAAAACAAAAGCTTTTTTGTTTTTAAACTCATAACCCATTGGGGACAAAACTTCCATACACATTTGAATCAATCAAATCCCGTGTTTATGCATTTTTGGCCATGGATTTCTAGTTTACAACTACAGACACCGTGCGCATTTCCAACATTTTTACGGTGGTTCTTCACGCCTGCGGATCATGTCTAACCGTGAATGGTCTGGGCCTTTCTCCCTGGGGGAGGATCTACCCCATCTTGCTCTGCCCAACACACGTATTTTTCCTTTTTTATGTTATGCAATCGTGATTCTCAATTTTGGACGTTGTCCTATTTCCGAACTCACCACCCATCACCAAGAATGATGAATGACCAGAACCATGCACACACACCCAATACTATGCGGTGTCCCCGTGCATATGAAATGTGGAGATGTCATTTCATGTCATATCATGTTACATGCATAATGAGAGATACATGCAACATTACCAAATCATGGATAATTATATTTTTCTAAATATAATTCACATCTATCATGTATCTCATGTCAATACATCAAATAAGCATATATTAACATAATTTTTTTTTCACACAACAGCATGTTATTCAACCACCAAGCAATAACACACAAAAGATCCTTGATTTAGGACCTCAATTCAACAAAGCATCATCCAAATTCTCACCCCTCGAACCAAATTCGCTCACCCATTTTTCACTCCAGACTTGGCTAAAACAACCCCAAACTAGGAAATACACAACAAAAACCAAGACATCACCCCAAAATCAAACCACCTCCAAACATAGTCCCGACTCCGCCCGAAAACAAATTCAAATATTCTCCAACATTCAAATCCCAAAATTTTCGATCGAATCCGCACGCCACTCACGGCCCCAAAGGAACCTACGCACAAATGGCTCTAGACTCAAGAATAACCAAAGTAGAAGAGAACCCCTACTCTCTTAGAGTTTGACAATACTCACGTAGCTCTCATTGCGTGGACCAACTTTAATTCTCAAACCGTCGAGCTCGATCATCTGAATGCCGAGAAATCCTCTCTTTTTCCTCTCTTCCCATTTCTTCCTCTTTTCTCCCCTGTTTTTCCATCCCCGCTCCTTTCTTTCTTTTTCCTCCTTTTTCTTTTTTTTCCTTCTCTCCCACCGATTTTGCTCCAAGTGGGAAGCATCCTTCCTTTTCCCTCTCCCTTACTCGCACTTGTCCCTTTTCTTTTTCTTTATTTTCTTTCTTTTCTTTTGTTTGTTCCTATCCTAAAGTGAGGGCCCCACCTTCCTTCCTCCTCTCCCTCATGGCCATGTGTCACCACATGGTCCATGTATCATGTGTCATGTGTCACATGTTTTAAGTGTCACCTGACACCCATTGCCTCGAAAAATGTGAAATTCCGACTATTTCAGAATTTGATGAAATTCGACTAGATAACTAGATTTCACAAGACAAATTCAATGGTAAAGTTCGTTTCATCATCCAAGATCTAAAAAATTCCGGGTTTCCAACCGAAATTACCGTTTTACCATTTTTCAAAAAAATTGAATTTTTTCCGGGTTTTACAGATTGCCCATGCACTCTATGGCTTCTGATAAGGACACAACTCCTCTACCACTGCAGAAGGGTATGTCATAGATATTCTAAATCAATTTCCTTCAAAAAAATTTTTTTTTTTTTTTTGATAGGTCAATTTCCCCAAAATCTGGGTTCACAAAGATAGCTGTAATAAGAATATAGACATTTTGAAGGAAGTACAAGCACAATCTGTCTGATGCAACATGCTTCCAAACTAGTAGGTTAATTACTTGCCTATCAAAAAATAAATAAATTATTCAATGGCTTTTTGCCATTTAATTTCAACTTATTCTCTGGAGATATTAAGAATATTTCAAACGTTATCATGTACATTATGGAAACAATATGTTAAAAAAACCTATTCAATCAAGCTGATCTTTAGAATATTTCATACACTAAATAAGACTATCTAAGAGGGTCTCCATCCTTTTTTGTTTATGTTGAAATGCTCGTGAGTGAGTGATTTCTACAACCCACTAGTCATTGCAGACTTGGGAGAAGATAAAGTAGCCAAAGCAGCTGAAAGCAACTGAACAGATTCATAAAGAATGCACCCGATTCAATTAGATTAGATTATTAAATTTTTTAGTGTTCTCATCAATTGATATTATTATATTATGTAAAATAACTTTCAGAATCAAAAAGAGCTTTCCAGACAAACCAAACAAATTAATATATAACTGTTGTCATCGATTGACTATTACTCAGTAATACAAAAAGAATTTCGCTGAAGCGAATATCTGATCAAAAAAGAAAGGAAACACCTTTCTGAACAAACTAAATAATCAAATGATGTGATAACCAAAATAATACAAAATTAAGAACATGAAGATAACCAGAAAAAGAGAGTGGAAGCATGTGCGCAAACTGTTTCCCAGACTCAAAAACATGTTAGATTTTTTTTCTGGATAAGTACATTTTACCATTCTTTGTAATAGAAAACAGTTTTGCTGAAAACTGATTCTTAAAACTTTTTTTTTTTTAAACTCATATTCTAATGGTTTGCATGGGGATGTTTTATAAAATAAGTGCTCACTATGGAGAATGATTGAAAACGAAAATACAATAAAAGTTATTATTAAAAATGTATTTCCAGACACGCCTAGCTTAAAGAACTTATAAAGTTCAATTGACTCGCACTAAATTTGCCCAATCATGCATGGATCTCCAACACACAATTTTAAAGTTAAAAGAAACAATTAAAAAGTATGCATGGTCTCACCACAGGATTACTTGCTCCAGGATCTTGCAAGATATTTTGATCATCAAAAATTTGAAAAAATATATCTGAAAAAATAAAGATGATGTGAATAAGAAAAATACCTCAATGATATTAAAAAATAAACAAATTACAGAGATTAATAGGTAAAATCAAACCTCCAAAATCATCAATGATATACTGAAATCCAGCCCATGAGATACGGTCATGTGGCTCGGAATGTACTATCCCAGGCAATAACAACAATGCACTGCTGTTGGCCTAAGATAAAAAGGGAAAAATTCTACTGAATGCTCCACATGAAGAGAAGTTAGCAGTAGCAGTAAATGATAAGTAACTTGATAATCACTCTTTTTTTTTCCATATTAAATATAAAATCCATAATTCATATAGTGGGCAAGAAGAATTCGTTATATGATATGATGGAGAACAACAACACATGCACTTCCACACCTCGACAGTTGTCCTAGCGACTTCAGCAGCAGTCAATCTAGTGTCTCGGATTCTTTTGCTCTTCAAAGGTTCTTCAAGAGGATGAGCCTCGACCTCCCATATACTTAGATGAATCAGAACTGAATCTGAAATAATCTGCAGCAACCTGAACTTTTTTGAAAGGCAATGATTATGTCCCGCAGGCGACCATTGGAATCTTGTTGATCCAAAAAATTGTTTCCTGCACCAGAAATTTGAATTTTCACCAGACTGAACTAGACTATGGGTTATATTTCTTTACAAATTGAAAAAAAATGAGAAAATAATTTTCAAGAATCCAAGCAACACATATATGAAATGTTGCATGCTGCAAAATAAACTTTGCAATTAACCAAACCACCATCAGTGAAATTTATAAAAATAATCGAAAAATTCATGACCACTACCATGTTTTTTTAAGTAATAAACAACATTATAGTATCAAGACACATTACCATCTTATAGTCATTTATTCCGTGGTCATCCATACTTCATTTTAACTTCAAAAGCTTAAAAACAGTTCTATGTAACATGTACAGTCTGGTATTTTGATTAAGACAATCTATAAGCAAAAATATATTGCTTCTCCAACTAATTTGGTGTTTATTGTAGTTGTATTAACAAAATGTAGATTCCATTTTTTTTTTCTTGAATTTCCACTCAATTTCAAACCCATAGTTACCAAAATTACTAAAATCATAAACAAATGAACAAGGAAAAACCCAACTCCAACATTCCACATGCTACAAGAAATCAATACACGCTATAATTTAGAAAGCAGGGATTAACAGACCTTGCATCAGAAAGATTGGAAACTGACTTGACCATCAAAAGATCCGTTCCAACAGCTAATAGCCCATGATGTTGAACAATATATCCTTCTCCTTGACAAACGTTATGACAATGGGAAGAACCTGAAAGAAAACATCCAAAATATAAATATAATGACATAATACATCTTGATTTGATGAATTCGGTTTATAAAAAAAAAAGGGTTAATTTTATTAGAAATAACAATACATTTTTCCCAATGCCCACCAATTTTAACATGGAATCTTGAGCAACAATGCCAAGTCCATTTTCAGATGAATCCTAACAAAATTTGTACGAGAACTTATAATTATTATTATTCAGTGTCCAAAACAACAGCAAATAAACGAAGAACGCAAGAACAAGCAGCAGTGGGAAACTATTTCTTCCGCTTGCATTTTGTTTCCAAGAGATTTGAGGAGGTAGAAGACGGTAAATTTTCAATAAAAATACCAAAAAGACACCTCTACGAAGCCAATTTTACTAGGGGTGTACCATGACTTCGGTTTTCTGGAGAAGAGCCCAACTTCCCTCCTTTTCTGTTCCAAATTTTCCCAGCAGCCAAACAAACCAGGAGATCGGGCGATTTCCTGGATGGAGGGTGGTCTCTGTGGGTCACCAAAAAACACGTACAGAAACCAGCATAAACCCCGCTATACCTCTCCTATGCCCCCAAAACATATGTCCTTTTCACAGAATGCTCATGAATAAATGCTGATTTAAACGAAAGGAAAAAGAAAAAGAAAAAATAAAATTTGATTGGAATAAGGAGATTGGAAATGATGGAATTACCGAGGGAGAACGAAGGAAGAGCTGCAATGGCCATGGATGGAGAGAGAAAACAGTGAAAACAGAGAGCGAGATAAGAGAGAGGCAAGAAAAAGAATCTTTCGGAATAGGTTTTGGTTTGATTCGCCCATCAAATTGATGCAGTATGCCCAGAAGGGTCTTCGCCCAGTATTTGACGTGGGTTTAGAGGCACGTGTGAGTTTTGGAAAATACATGTTACTTAAAAATAATAATAAAATAAAACGAAAATCAAAATAATGTCCAAATTCGAACGTTATATCCATATCGACATACACATCAAGAATTTTCTAATACTAATTACAGATTGCAATTTTTTAAGTTTCAATATCACAAGCATTAACTCGGCAGATTGTAATTTTTTTAAGTCAACATTATAGCTATCAATCATAAAAGAAGATAGAATTTTATTTTGGTACCAACGCCGCAGCTTCACTAACTATGGTATTGTAATTTTATTTTAATCAATGTCGTAATCATTAACTGAGGCATTGTAATTTTATGATAGTTTTTTGTGGACTTTTATGCAAACCTACAAGATAATGTGTTGCGACGTTCTAATCGTGTCGCGATATTGTCGTCTTTCATCTGTGTCTAGGGCATTGTCGTGATGTTGTAGCTACGCTCAACTGATAATTTTTCCTTTGAGATTTAATTGAGATTGTCGTGACCTTCCCTTCCAATATTGTGTTTTCAAGGTCTGTCATGACACCGCCCTCGTGATAAACAACTATTGACCTCAAGAATGAACGCTCGACAATCGTGATGTTTGTCGCGACACCTTGCGATTGCTGGTTGGTCTTCGGTGTCGTGGACATTCGTAGCTCACACTCATTTTAGATGAATGTCGTAACAAGTTTGGTGAAGAACGCCAGCACCCATAAATTTTACCTTCGGGAAAATGGCAAAATCGTAATTTCAGTAACAAAATTGTAATTTCTGCTAAAAACTTAATTTATTATCTATATCTAGGATGATTTAAACGGATTTCACCGTTGAATCGGGCTCTAAATCTAGCTTAGCACGTCACCTCAGAGAATTCGAGACAATGGAAATGGCTACACGCTTTTGGAGCAGACGCTGTCGCCACAGAAACAATTCACGCTGACGAAAGTCATATAACACGACTATGTGCCATGAGCTGCATTTAGCAGATAAACGATGTGAATGGAAGTAGATATAAATGAATGTCAAAATCGTAAAAGAATGACAAAATTGTTACTTTAAATCGATTTAAGCTTTAAAAGACAAGATAATGAATAGGATTATTCTTCTCAAATTAATAAGGTGAGAAAACGTGGGAAACAGGTCCAGTAGCTGCAGAAGACGAAAATGGAGGTTTTAAGAGAGAGAATGACCCCTTCCTCTCTATATACCCGCAATCCGACCGTCAGCCTTCGGGACGCATGAAAGCTGCTTCACGCGGAGAGGCCTACGCTGCGGTACCGATTTAAGGAGCTTTGCACAAATCATGGCGCAAAGCCCCTACTTGGGTTTTACACTTTATTTAAGTGTTTTTCAATGTTTCGGTTAGCTTAAGGCCTTGAATGGCCGTATGATTAGTCCCAAAACTTGGGACCGAATTGATATAATTTTTTGAAACCATAATGGAGCAGCCCGTGACTATCCACGGCTGATTTGGGTGGATTAATTGTGCAATTGTGTGTTGATGCATGTATTGATTGGAATGAGGCCGGAAATGGCTGTGAAACCCGGGTTCACTAAGTGAACCGATGATTTGTGATTTTTCGGGAATAGTAACCGAGGGTTTCACTATTCCCAAAACAGTGTTCTCAAAATAATTTTTGTGAATTAATATGTTGGTCGAGTAATTCAAGTAGAATTGCTCGTGTTTGATCATTAGCCCACGTGAGCTAATTTGATGCGATGAAATGCGAATTACATAACATGATTGTGTGATTTAATTTTTATGAATATATGCATGTTTATATATTTGCATGTGTCATGTGATCAGAATGAAATTGACATCGGCGCATTCCAGAAGAGACGTGGACACCTCAGATGATAGGAGTGGAGTGCATGAGGCGTAGTCTGTAGATACGGTTTCCGGGAGGGCTGTCTAAAACTAAAAATGACTGGAGGGTAGTCCATACTAAAAATATCAATCGCCGGAGACGCCCCAATCGATATACTACCTGGAGTAGCCCATAACAATATCAATCGCTTCCGAGACGCCTAACGGATATATATATACATCGGAGGGTTGTCCACACAAATAAATATAATAA
The DNA here is from genome assembly GCA_016808115.1 of Tetrastigma voinierianum. Lineage (NCBI taxonomy): Eukaryota > Viridiplantae > Streptophyta > Magnoliopsida > Vitales > Vitaceae > Tetrastigma > Tetrastigma voinierianum. Next base: position 115,799 of record JAEQBH010008433.1, on the reverse strand, counting down.
TTATCATACTTATACTAGACAGCGCGAGGAGTCGCGATGACTGCGTATGAGTTGATAAGTTTATTATCTAAGTAGGATCATGCATTTGCTTGAATGGAGTGTTTATTTCGAGCATTGCACCGCACTTGCATGAGAGTGAAACTTCACTTGCAGATTCCCCACTATCGGAAGATACCAATTTCGTCAAGGATATTATTTTTATGTGCAATGTGGAGCGCAAGAGGAGACGGTTTGTCCTAGAGGCCAGTTTGTGAAGAAAGTCGGTTGTGGCTTAGTGATTTTATATATGTATTAGAATTTCTAATTTTAATATATGTGTTGTATAAGAGTAAAACATTTAAACCTCTTAACTATTTGACATGTTTTTATTCATAATGGTATGTTTTACGGGTATTGTTTATGGGCCCAAGTGGCCAAGTATCGGCGGTTGTGTGGATTATATTGGACCTGCTTGGGATGTGCTTCATACGTATGTTGTATTTGAGTAGAGCCCCGTACAGCGAGATTTCTTGCCCGATCGAAAGTGGTGCTCTGCAATCCAATATCCACTTGTATTCTGGGCGGTTGATTCGGTAGTCAATCGAACTCCCCTGCCAAGGCCACAAGCCGCTGGAGATTGTTTCCAATTGCTTCTCGAATGACTCTTCACATTATGTCACTACACAACTTATGTCATCTAGTATTCAATTATGTCGTGACACAACTTATGTCACATGGTCTTCTGTTATGTCACGACATAAGTTGCAATGTCGCAATACAACTTATGTCATTTGGTATTCTGTTATGTCGCGACATATGTTGAGGTGTCGCGACCTTTCTTGCTTCCTGCCTTGGTCAGAATGCCCAATGACGTAAGTTATGTCTCAACATTGCAACTTATGTCGCAACATAACAAAAGTCAACAAATGGTATAAGCTGCTCACGAAGATTAAGCAACTTATGTCGCAATATAAATGTAAGGTCAATGATACAAGTCATGGTCGCTGAACACAAAGTGAAGAGTCCTTGGAGAAACAACTGAACAATGTTGTGACACTCACAAACTTGTCGCTATATTCATCCAAAATGAGTGTCAAATAGGAATGTCACGATAATATTACAACACCCCTGAAGACCAACCATCAACTCACAGTGTTGCGATAAACATATTGGTGTCCCAACATTCATTCAAAAGGTTCACAATTGTACATCACGAGGGCAATGTCATAATAGACCTTGAAGACACGAGATTAAAAGGGAAGGCCACGACAATCAAAATAATGTCATGATAGTGACTGCGGCATTACTTATGTAAGACTCGAGAAAATTCCAATTTATGGAAAAATGGCAAAATCGTAATTTCGGTCAAAAATCCGAAATTTATTCTCTAGATATCGGATGACGAAACGGATTTCACCGTTGGAATCGTCTCACGAAATCTAGCTACCACGTCGAATTTCGTCAAATTCGAGACGTCTGAGCTGACACGCTTTTTTCTAGGTACGCGCTTTTTGCATCAGAAAACGACATGTGATGTGACGAAAGTCACTTATAACATGTACTAATGTTACTTATGTGGCATGAGTAGAGAAATGATGGAAATGGACGGCCGAGATAGTGCCAAGTGTCAAAACTGGGAAAGAAGGGACATAGATGTCATTTTTGGAATTGTAAATGAGGAAAATGACGAAAGAGCCAATAGTGCTCATCTTCTTCCTCAAATTGAAGACAAAAACGTGCTGGAACAGAAGAGGAGATGTAGTAACCATTTTGGCATTTTAGAGAGCGAAGGGCCTCCTTATCTCTAGATTTTCGGGAGATTCGACAGTCGAAATCCTTCGGGCCAAGAAGGAAAGCTACTCTACGCGGAGAGGCCTACGCGTGGACTCCGGTTTTAGGGAGTTTCGTCAAACTCTGAGAGGTAGGGGTTTTATCCTACTTGGGTTTTACACTTTATTTAAGTGTTTTATAATGTTTCATTGCTGAAGCCTTAAACGGTTGTTGACTTCCAGCCCCAAAACTAAACCGAATGTTAGAATTTTTTTTAGCCATTGGACACTCATGGACCGGGTGTGACGTGAGGGGTCGTTTGTATTTATTTCATAAATTTGCGCTATAAATAGTGTTGGTTTGTATAAGATCGAAATGACCATGGAAATTCGGGTTCACAAAGTGAACCGGCTGATTGATGATTTGTCGTGAACAAGAATCTTGAGGGTTTCGTTGTTCATAGTGGAATAGTGTTCACAAAAATATTTTTTGCGGAAATAATGTGTTTTAGTTGAGTAATCTGCCAATGTTTCAGGTTCATAATTCACCAAAGCGTAGCTAATTTTTTCGTGCTGCAGAATGAATTGTGAAATTACATGACATGTTTGTGTGATTTAAATTATATGAATATATGCATTATTATATATTTACAAAGGTGTTATATAATTGTATTGGAATTGGCATCATGCATTCCATATGCATTGGGGCACCTTAGAACAATAGAAGTGAGTGCATGAGGTTATTCTTAAGAGAATGGTTTTGGAGGGTTGACTAAATAATAATAATTATCGGAGGGTAGTCCATATAAAATATAAATCGTCGGAATCAGCCCAATTGTTATACATCGGAGGGTAGTCCACTAAATATAACATCGGAGTCGGTCCAATACTTATATCGAAGGGTTGTCCATAAATAAAAACAAACATCTTTATTAAAAATAAGGTTTCTCATACGTGGCTTAGGCAAGTGTGTGAGGGAGTCGTGAGGACTTGGATATGAGAGTTGATCATATAGACATTCAAGTAGGATCAAGATTTACTTGAATGTATGTTTTCATTGGAGCATTGCATATGCACTTAAAGGGAGAGTAGCCAATTAGGTGATTCCACTATCGAGCATTAGCTCACCGTCGAGGATATTATTTTCGTGCATGTGGAGCTTACATCGCAGAGCACGACTCATCATAGAGGCCGCTTTTAGAAGAAAGCCTGGTTCGGGCTTTGGTTTTATTATGTATACATGTATTAGAATTCTAGAATTTTGATATATGTTTGTATAAGAGTGAATTATCAACTCTTTAACCATGAGATATGTATTTGGTTGGGATATATTGGTTGAGTGATGATGCAGGGGCCCAAGTGACCATTATTTACTCTCATTTGGACCCTATGTGGTCGTTGACGTGGTTTCAGACAAAGAGGTACTGGCAGAGCTCCCCATACAAAGGAGATCACCGATTCAAGGGAGAGATGTCGGGTCACCCGACATTCATGAGTGTTTCCACCTGGCCGACGGCAAATAATCTGGACCCCCTGACACTAAGGCCACAACTTATGTGTATGCCGATGTGACTGAGACGCACTAGTTTGGGCATTATTTTGATTTTCGACTTATTTAAATAAAAACAAATTTTAAATGACGTATATTTGTCCAAAACTTCATGTGTATTTTATGTCGTTTGACCAACCTGTCATTTGATCTTTGGGTTCTCCCATCCCACTTCTTGAAACAAAAATAAATAAAATAAAAATAAAAGACATCAAATAATTCTAAATTTTATAAGTCTAACATTTTCATAATTTTTCTTAAAAAGTAACTCTTTATAAACAAAAATACTTTTTATTCTTTTAGGTATTTACATATGGCTTATAAAAGAAATAGTTATTTTTATAATAAAATAATGATGATATTTTTATCAAAATATAGTCAAAAATTGATCAATCGAGGGATAGATTTCTAAAATTTATGTTTCAAATGGTCTTTTAATCAAATCACCTAAAAAAATACCCTAAAATTTATGTTTCTGAATAAATTCTTTCCAAAATGTTTATTTTGAAAAATAACAACATTAATATAAAATTAATTAATATTTCCATTTATATTTATTTTTGAAACAAATATAAAAATAAAAATAATAAAAAATAAAATGTACACCTAAAAAAAAAATTCCAATAGGGGCCACCCAGATAAATTCAATTACATCTCAGCCTCCTTGGCCATGAGATACCAAACGTATTTTGCTACAGTAAGTGCCCTGCTCTCCTTAGGAGGTTTGCCAAACAGTGAGCTCTCCCTTAGGAAGTCTCGTTGCCAAGTTGACCAAGAAGTCCACCAATTGATTTGCTTTCTCTGTATACATGTTGAATTTCGATCGACTTCCCAATTGCATCGTAGCAGATTTTTACATCTTTTAATAGGGTTCCACATACTGTTATGCATGTCTTCTTTTCCCTTTACCCACATGAGTACCATCGATGAATCAGTCTCAACTTTCAGTCGGTGGCATCCTCTCGCCCAAGTTAGGTTGAGCCTGTGGATCAGTGCCCACAGCTCTATTGCAGCTGCATTACAGCACCCTAGGTGGATTGAGAAGCCCCATAGCCATTTCCCGTCATGATCTCAGTGACAACCTCCAGCCCCCGCCCAACTGGTCTCTCGTTTAGAGCATTTGTCAATGTTTAACGTTGTCCATCCCATTCGTGGAGGGGTCCGACCTACCCACCTGGTTGTTGTTTGGTCCCTCCGCCATTTAGGATGCGGCGATTCAATTGTACTACTCGCTTGTGACTTGTGAGGAGTAGTCACGTAAAAATTAGATCTTCCAGCCTATGTCAGTCTCCTTCCCCTTGAAAACAAGCTCATTCCTCTATTTACAGATCCATCATAGATGGATTTCAAGGTTTCCTTGCCAGTCTTTGCTTGGTGGCTGATTACTCTCCTTCTCTAAATTCCAACATATCCACTCACTGAAAGTGAGGGTTTGTGTCCTTCTTTGGTTGTCAATGATAGCCATATATATAAAACCCAGGAAAAATTCAATTTTTCTAGAAAAAGGGCAAAATGGTAATTATCGCAATAGTACAGGTTGAAAACCTTGAATTTTTTCTGTAGATTCGATGACGAAATGCATTTCACCGCTAGACCGTCTCATGAAATCTAGTTATTCAAATGAATTTCACAAATTCCGAGATAGTTGAAATTTCACGTTTTTTCTGGGCAAGATTGCAAAGGTTTGTGCGACACAAGGATGGTGTCACATAGTATGACCACAATGGTACTACATGTCAAGCCACAGGGGCAGGTACATGGCATGAGAGACATGTGGAAAATTGTTATTTTATCGCATGTGTCCATGTGACACATGACATGAATAGTAAAAAGCGAAATGATCCATACGGCATTAAGATATGCTACAGGTGTGGTAGATAAGTCAAAACAAGAGTGAGAGTTTTGATAAGGACTCATGGAGGCCATGTGTCATGCTCTTAGAGGAAGGGAAATCCAAGTCTTTAGATAAGATAAGGAAAGAAAGCAAATGAGAAGGAGACATGTGGCAAGGAAAAGTGAAGGAAATTTCCCACTTGAATCAAGTTGGGACAATTCGGTGGGAGATAAGGAAAAATGAGGGAAAGAAAAAGAAAGAAAAAGAAAAGAAAGAAGTTAGTTAGCATTTAAAGTGGAGAAGCTCCACATTCTCTCTGTGATTTACGACACAACAGCCGGTTTTCAGCCGGAGCAATATATAGTGTGTCTATTCACGCTGATGAAAGCCTCGCCAGTACAAGAATTTGGGGTTTTCGCCAAACTAAAAAAGGTAGGGGTTTCTCTCCTACCGTGGTTATTTTTTGTCTAAGAGTCATTTAATGGCATTGTGTGTTTTAGGGCCGTGAGTCATTTGCCAATTCCAAAATTTTGATCAACACTTAATTTTCAAACTATTTTCAGGCAAAATCGACTAATTTTCGAACCTAGCGGATTGTGTGCTTATTTTTATGTGTTATCACGGAAAAATGAATAACATTTGGCTGCATTAAAAATCATGTTGATATATGCTTATTTGATGTATTAACATTAAATTTATGACAGATGTAAATTATATGTAGAAAATATAATTATCTATGGGTTATTAATGTTGCATGTAGTATTCATCATGCATGTAACATGAATTGACATGAAATGGAATTTCGCATTTCATATGCATGGGGACATCGCGTGAAACGGGTGTAAGTGCATGACATGGTTTTTAAATAAATTTTATCGGAGGGTTGTCCAACAAATTTGATAGGAGTATGTCCAATAAATTATATCGGGGGGTTGTCCAATCAATTTTATTAGAGTATGTCCAATAAATTATATCGGAGAGTGACCAATGAGTTTTCAAAAACAAAAATCTTTTGGTTTTGAAAATAGCTTTTCATACATGACAAATGCATGTGTGAGGGATTTGGTGAGACTCTACATAATGTACATGACATGTGTATTATCTCAGAGTGAAATGCAGATATTTCAGGCGTACACTTAGGTGTGGTGCAGCCCTTAGGAGAATTCATCTATCGGGCATTGCCTGCTCCTCGCTTCGGTGAGAAAATATTTTCAGGTACCAGAGGTACACCGGGGGATGAAACACATCCAAGATCTTAGTTGTGAAAAAGGGCCAGATTATGGCTCATTCATGTATTTTGTAAAATTCTGGATATTTATCCAGTTTCTGTTTATGTAAGAAGAAAAGAGTTGTAATTAAACTCATTTTGTATGATTAATACAGTTTGACAAGATTTTTCTAGGTTTCATGTTACCTTTGTAATAAAAAGGTTATTGTATATCGAATTAGGGTGTTTAAGAAGAAAGGAAAAAGAGCTAGAGATGCAGGGATGACCTAAAAAGAGGCTTAGCCCGTTGGAAGGTTTGGGTTGCGACAGAGGTTTTCTCTATCGCAACAGAGCTTTCTGGCTCTGTGTTGCGACATGGTTCTCTATATCGTGACATGGTTCCTAGGCTTCATGCGCGACATCGGGTTCATGATAAAATTTTCCCGGTCGCGACAAAGTTGTGTTTTTCCGCTTTTCATCGATGCGGGTCCTCCTCGTATCGCAATAGTGTTTTGCCTCTATCGCGGACAATGTCGCTGACAGAGGGTCTCTTTGTCGCGAATGGTGACTCGCCGAGGCAAGAGGTCAGGGTTGCGACAGGAGCTTGGTCAAGGCCAAGAGATTTCGTGTCGCGACAGAGATTCGTAGTGTCACGACAGGATTTCACGAAGTTGTGTCGTGACATAGTATTCTATGTCGCGACGGAGTGTGGCTGCACTAAAGGGCTACAAGCCGCGACATAGCATTTTGTGTCGTGGACAAAGTTGGCGCTGTGAGTTTTCGTTGTATTGTATCGTTTTTATGTCGCGACAGAGTATGGCCAAATGGAGAGGTTTTGTGTTGTGAAAGAGAAATTCTATGTCGTGACTTAGTTGGCTAGGCTAGGTAGGTTTTCTGTCGCAACTGGGTATTTTGAGGTCACGACAAAGTTGGTCAAGGCAAGGAGAAATTAAGTCGCGACAGCGATTTTGGTCATGACAGAGCCGGGCTACGATACAAGTGTTTTTAGCTGTCTACACGACAGAGCCGAATGCACGCATGGTGTATGCCACAGATTGGGATGCTCGAACGATGTAGTCAAGGCGGTGCATAAGGAATTTATCGTGATAGACTGTGCACTCGATTTCTAATCCACCCGATTGAGTGATTCGAACCGGAAGTTCGGGGTGCGAGACCATATATATCGGGACTTTTTACTCGATAAATTTTTTTTTTTTAAAAGACTTAATCGGGTACTGCGGTATGGCCCACATCTTATAACATAATCAAAATATCGTTAACTACCAATCGGAAATGTGTCCATCAAAATCTATACACATTTATCGAAGTCTCATTTACAAATACAAAGTGTACTTTTACATTTACAAATCGTAGCACGGAACCTACATGTAGTGAACTCCTTACAAGTGTCGCCCAACAGATGATGTTTCACTCACTGATTAAACCCATGCTGTTTTTTACGCTTTAGTGGGAAACATATTTTATAACTTATACTGATACACATGCATTTAGACTGAATCATGATAAATAATATATAAATGTAAATGTATATCAAAAATCTTCATGAATTCATATAATCCAAAATGGCACCAGTCGATCATATTCGTAACAAACTTAGACATATACAATGACAAGGCATCCAATTCCGTCTCTTTACATGTATCATGACTTTCGGTTTTCGTCGCCTTCCTTTATTCAAGTGTCATTAATATAATTCTTTCTCACTTGTAAATTTGTAACTTTTAACAGAATTCTTATATCTCCCATAGGAGTATAGAGTCTATACAGAGATACCCATATATATAGTCATAGCGGAGCTAAATTCCTTTTTATTCAAATTTGCATGGTTTATGTTCCATGGCTTTATTATACAATCGGAACATATACTTATGCGAAGATACCCGTAGGTTCATACTGGTTCATATCTCCCGAAGGACACATTCTTCTTCATATTCCTCGTATACGATAATGAACTTATACATATACTTAGACGGAGGTACTTATCCACATACTCATTTTTATCTCAAATTTATACTTGTTTCAAGCTCCCGTGAGTTACGTAACTTATGCTTATAATAAAGGTACTTATGCACGCATTCAGTACTTTATATCTATCTCAGATATCCCGTAGGAGCTTACGTGAGATATTACGGAACGATACCGGGCATTGCGTAATCCTATTCTTTAGTACGGAAGCACTGTAAGTACTACTTGTTCAAACAAACCCAAGAGACGCACACTTGTGCTTATATCAAACTTATCTTATACTCATACGGAGTACCCGTAGGTACTACTGAGTTTATCCCCATCCTCGGGGCTTGCGCGTAGATACTATAGTACTACAGAGATTAATCGATACTGTATATCTCGAGGGTAATTAATTAAATTAATCGCATACAGAGTGCCCATAGGTAATGTAACTTATATTTATACAGAGATATTTTGTATCTTGTACTTGTACTATAGAGCATATCCTGTCTTACTTGATCTTATACTTCGTATTACTGAGCTTATTCTTGTACTTGATCATATTCTCAGATTTCAGGATCTTATACTTGTCTTACTGATATTTGAGTACCCGTGAGGTACTACGGGACTTATACTTATATTACTACGTAACTTATACTTATTTTACTGACATCGGGAGGCCTGTGTGAGGTACCATCGACTTATACTTATTTTATCGACATTTTATACCGTGAGGTACCACCGGACTTATACTTGTTTTTGATCGATACTGAGTACCTCGTAGGTACCATGAACTTATACTTATTTCTTTTTATCGGATACTGAGTGCCCGTAGGTACTACTGGATTCTTATACTTATTTTATCGATACGGAGTACCGTAGGTACCACCGACTTTATACTTATTTTATCAATACTGAGTACCAGAGGTACCATCGACTTATACTTGTTTTACCGATACGGAGTCAAGTAGTAATAGTGCTCTAGGCCTATCAGATGGACATGGTATTTTGACTATTTATGAGAATTTAGTATTATGATGATTTGCATGTTTATTATATATAATGTCATTGAATAATATTATTAATTATTCTAAATGTCTCAATCGGTTATTGTTATGGGGAATAATAATGAATTAAGATTAGTATAAAGTTTGGATTGATATTCATGGGATGAATATGTGTAAGGATACAAATCAAATTTATATCTAGTTCTGTTGAGAAACAATATTGGATGCACTGGCCTTGAGATTAATACATGACTGTGCCGCAAGTTAATCTCTAATAGTTGTGTCATTAAATCCTTTTGACCTCGAGATCGCTATAGTTCTCAACATAAGGAATATCAGGTTTTGATATAATCAAACGCGTCTTTAATCGGATGACTATAAAGGTTATAATGGAAACATAATAAGAATTATATAGTGAGATATGAGCGATTAAGATGGAATTTGTCCTCTTATGCAATCATTCATAATGTTACCGGTCCATCGACTAAGCTCTACCACAAGCAAAGCATGATTGTCATGCTAGGTTCAGGTATTAGATACATTGATGAATGGCCTATGTAAGTGGGAGATTGTTAGTAATAGTGCTCTAGGCCTATTGTATAAACATGGTATTTTGACTATTTATGAGAATTTATTATTATGATGATTTGCATATTGAATAATATTATTAATTATTCTAAATGTCCTTAATCGGTTATTGTTATGGGAATAATAATGAATTAAGATTAGTATAAAGTGTGATTGATATTCATGGGATGAATATGTGTGGTGAGATACAAATCAAATTTATATCTATTTGTTGAGAACAAATATTGACGTAATTCGCTTGAGATTAATACATGGATCAAAGTCATAAGTTAATCTCTAATAGTTGTGTCATTAAATCCTTTGACCTGAGATCGCTTATAGTTCTCAACATAAGGAATATTGTGTTTGATATAATCAAACGTGAGTCTTTAATCGGATGACTATAAAGGTTATAATTTGAATATAAGAATTATAGTGAGATATGGTTATTAAGATTGAATTTGTCCTCTTATTATAAGAGATATCTCTGGTCCCCCGACAATTGAGACTGAAATGCATGGTCGTACTAAAACACTCATGGAGATCAATGTCATTTGTTTAGTCATTTAACAGTTTCGAAAATCAAAGATAGAACGATAAGGTTGACTTTGTCCATGCCTTATATTCTATCAAGATATCATGAGACAAAATGATTATGTCATTAGCTATATTAAAGTTGTCTCTTATCATGAGCTTATTTAATCTTAGTAGTCATAAATGTCTTAAGTAGAGGCCACTTTGGTGACTCTTGTAGGATCAAATGTGATTTGGGCTTACCGCTAATGTTAATTGAACCTATAGGGTCGCACATTAAGAAATAAATAATAACGGTTATGGTTTTTCACTCTATAATAAATTCATTTATTACATAATAATATATTTTCGTAATAAATTTCGTTTTATTACATAACGTGTGTTATGGTTTTCAGAATAAAATTCGCTTATTACATAACGGTTATGGTTTTCTAATAAATTGCATTACATAACGGCATGATTTTCTCTGTAATAAATTCGCTTTATTACATAATCTATGGTTACAAGCAGGTTAAATATTTAATTAGTTTCTTTATCGATAAGGATTTGAATTTAAATTATTATTATTTAAAAGTGTTTTAAATATATAACAAATTCATGTTTGGATCAAACCCTAGAAGACTTATATAACATATATGTGAGACATATGTTTATGTGTGTAGTTGTTCTTTCGTACAAAGTGAACTAATCCTAAAAACAGAGAAAGAAAAACCCTAATTTCGTTTTGAGAAGACGAAACTGAACTAGCATTCAAAAGATCGTTTATTTTTGTTCGTGTGTGGATACTTGTAGAGGGTGGTCGCTTTTCAGAAAGGCAGCACCTTTGAAGATCCGAACAAACCAAGACGCAAACTTTGAAGGCTTGACGAATCGATCTACAAGAGGTAAGTTCTTCATGATTCTTCCTTCGCTTTTTATGAAACGATGTGATCTTTGGTGGTTAAGGGATAAATTTTTTAAATCTACGCATTTATAACTCCAATCAGATTGGATATTCATCCTGTAACCCAACAGGAGTACCCGTAGGTACTACTGAACTTATACTTATTTTATCGATACGGGAGTACCCGTGGGTGCCATAGAGATTAATCAGATACAGGAGTACCCGTAGGTACTACATAACATATATAGAGGTATATTCAGATCTTTACTTTTATTCTTTATTCAGTGTCTTATCATATATCTGTCTGACTACCTAGACCAATCATAAGAAATGAGTAGGTGTTATGGACTTAACCAGAAGACATATACAAATTTATGACACTATTACCAAAGGACTATTGTCTAATCCCCAAGAATAATGCCGCCATAAAAACTTGTTTGTTATATTTCTTTGCAATTATAATCGGGACAAAAATGGTTTCCTTAAGACTAGATAAATTTCTTTCTGGTTTTGATCCATGATTCTGCAAGTGTACAGATAGAACAAGTAATAAAGTGGATTTAAGTCCGCATATCGATCCTACGTAGATCCTGAATTCTCAATCAACTACCCCGACTACTCAAGCTCTATACCATTTGGACTATGATTTGCAATTGATATATTCCAAGAACCTTGGAAAATAATGAAAGAATAAAGATATGTAAACTAGAACAAAATGAAATAATGCTTTTAAACTAAAATAAAAAAATTAAAGACATAGACCAATCAGTTAGTTTTAAAGGGAGCATTGAAAATACAACCGCTTAGAAACATCAATTCTCGCACAATCGTAGCTTTACTCATGAACTCGCATTTAGAATCCGTCTAAGGAAGAAGGTAATGCCATGTGGATCTCTCCTTAATGATATATTTCATCATCTAATCTCTTCCCTGCTTTCTTTCGAATGCGTAGAATTAGATAACTACTTAACTGGAAGGCCTTGTTCTCGTATTTTCTTTTTCTGTTTACTTCATACCTTAACATGGACCGTAAACCTTAGCTCCTAACACATAGGCTAAGCATGGGTTTACACTCATAATCGGTTTCTCATCCTCAAAATTGGGAATGGGGCCTCACTCTTTCCTTGATTAGATCCTGCTAACACTAGGATTGAACTTACCGTTCGAATCGAGGCGAACTCTCCTAAGCCATTTTAATCTGATAAGTCATTCAACTCATTCTCGCTTTCAAGTGAGAAGAAGATTTATCGATTAGAATTCTTATAGTTATTAGATCCCCATTTGATAGGTTCGCATACCTTCGATATTGTTCATCACTCAGAATGCCTTCTATGTCACCTCGAGGGCCTCCCGAAATCGCAGCATGAAACAATCCTATTATAGGTATAGGAATTAATATTTGATCAGATAATAACAATAAACAAAACAAAGAAGTAGATTCTAGACTAAGTTCGCACTCGATAAATTTCGTTAAAAGATAAATTCTAACAACAGAGTAAATCTAACTAAGCCGGATTTCTAAATTACTTCATTACACTCAATCTAGCTCCTTGATCAAAAGATAACTATCAGAGATCGGGAACCGGGAAGTTTGAATTCCAAAATTTGTTTGGACTTCAAAACGAACTAGCAAGAATTTGAAGAAAAATAACATTATGCATTCAAATTTTCAACTTCAACAACTAACATCCAGATCCAGAAATTCAAAAGAAATAACAATCTACTCTAATATAATCTAAAAATAACATCAAAACAAAGAAAAAAGAAAATTAAATTACACAGCCTTCTGGCTACCTGCACTTTTTCTCGAGCCGCCAAGAATCGTTTATTTCAAGAGGCAAATGCTGTGATTTATAGGTCGGTGCTGGGCCTTAAATCATGCACCTATTTGTGGATTTCAAAATAACCGGCCCATTTTGTTTGTTCATGTCGCGACCCATTTGTTTGTCACGACCTTTGACTTGATGTCGCTAATTCTCTTCCACGCCGTGACTTCACCGCTCTGCGATGAGCTATTCGATGTCGCGACTCTTCACGCCGCGACTTCAATCGCTCGCTTATGAGTCGCTCCTGATGTTGCGACTTCTTCCACGCCGCGACTCACCGTTCCGCAGATCGCGGATCTCTCGAGGTCGCGACTTCAATCATAATAGTCGCTTAATTTCATTTTTCTGTTCGCCAAGAGCGTAGCTTCTTTATCCGCCGCGACTTCGCCTTTAACACTCCTCGGGTCCGATGTCGCGACAAATGACCGATGTCGTGGACCTTCATTCCTTTGTAAATTGATGTCGCGACAAATAACGACGCCGCGACTTCCTCCTTTACGCATTGTGAGCTCTTTTGAAATTCGCTTCGCTTCAATCGCTCTGATATTGACTTAGTATTATCTTATAGGCTCTTTGATGTCATTGATTTTCTATTATCGTGACTTGTCTTGACATCTCTTAGGTATGATGTCGCGTGGTAGATGATGTCGCGACCTCCATTCTTTTCCGGTGATGTCGCGACCCGCTGAGCGTCGTGACCTTCTTTCATTATGGCGATGTCGCGACGCTAAGATCGCGACACGCTGCTTCGTGATCGTCTGCGACCCGCGGCGAAGACGTCGCGTCTTCGATTGGTGTTTGATGTCTCATCTGTTTCTAAGCGTCGCGACCTACATGTTGTTCGACCTCTTTGAAAATCTTTTGTTCTGACTTCTGTCCCGGTGTCCACGACCTCCCATGTCTCTTGCCTAAGCTTTGATGCATCGACCTCGAAGTGATGTCCGCGACATCTTGTCTAACTTCTTACCGTTGGTTCTGGTCGTGCGGTTGGAGTTTCTTTTCGACCTTGGTGTTATTCTTCATTCTTGTCAAAGTCGACATCAGAATCCTTTCTTTCAAAATTAGTTGCGACTTCCCTTCACTTGAGAGGTGTTCTTGTGGCATATTGGCTCCTTGTGTGACCTCATGGTGAGTATCCTGACTTCATTTATCTCAGTTTGGTGTCGCGACATCATGATGATGTGTGACATGAATATCTGCATTTGGCCCCATTACTGTACAATCTTAACCAGTCATATTTTGTCTCAAATTCATGCTTAGTCACGACTTGCTTATTCCTCTTGATTTCTTCTTGAAAGCGGAATTTATTTGAGGTCGTGACTTGGAATCTTAGGCTTGCACTTCTGTCGCGACCTTAAGTTCGAGTTTGAAACCAATTATCTTTGCGGTGATTTCTTATGATTTTTGCTAAATTTGATTTTCTCTGTATTTCACGCAAATTGGAATTTGGGTCATTTATTAGTTTTAGCGATTGATTAAATACATTATTCTCATTATAAACTCGGAAAAATGTGGCTGCAAAAATCTCATGAGTTTTTTTGACTGTCAGTGGGCTGGGAGGCAATCGGTACCGAAGGTCTGATCTGATGCCCAGTCTTAGTAGCCGCAAGCGAGAATCTAGAAGTCTTTGAGCGGGAGTGTCTGGCGTGTCGGACGAGAGTGTGTAGCCTTAATAAGTACCAAAGTACTAATCGGGCCCGAGTCTTAGGAAGCCTTAGCAGAAGTGAAACAACTAGCAGAGAGTCTTGCGAGCTTAATAGAATCTTAGAAGTACTAATCGAGAATCTGAAGTATATGGGACAGATGCAGGGAAATGCTAACAGGGAAGTCTGAAGTCTGTCGAGTGCGGAAGTGATGCTAATCGGGACGGGAGTCTTAGAAGCAATAGGACGTCCACTCATTCATTCTTCGGTCCTAGGTAGTCATACGATTATATGGATTTCAGAACTCATAACCTATCTTATCACATTCTGTGTTCATGACATATGACTTTTCATGTTCACGTTCATGTTTCAGTTCATTTTTAGGTTTCATATCATATTCAGGTTTCATGCCTATTCACTTATGTGCATTCGGACCTTGTGCAAATTATGAGGCCTATCCACACATCATTCAGTATTCTTGTCCCTCTGCTAAATTTATTTTACTTAAAAGATTAGAATCATTCCAATTGGATCATAGAACTAAAGTTATGGCATTTTATGTCGAGCTAATTAGTTTACGAGATTACACACTAGGAGCAGTCCCTGAATTTCTTATTTCAGGAGGCTTGCTTTATTTTTTGACCCTGGTTCTTTGCTTATTCATTTGAATTTAAAGTCTTCAGGGTTCTCCTCAGCTTGGAATTACAGTGGACCAGCAAGCAGATTCAGTAAAAACTAGCAGGAGACTTTTCTGTTCAAAAGCGAACCAGAAATTAGCCAATTTTAAACTTCACTTTAGGTGAATTTTGGGCTGCACTGAGTCTCAAGATTAGAAAGGTATCTATTCAGGATGTTTGTTTCTCATAATTATTTTAACCTTGACAACTTGAATCGCTCAATCGAGATGATGGCAGTTATAATTAATACGAACAAATCCCGAGCAAAAACGAGTTTTCACACATTTAGTGCATTTCTGGCCTGTACCAAGTGCAGTCATCGAAACCTTTGCCGAATGTGGGCTTTTTCTTACTTTTCCATGTCATTGATGCAAATCAGCTCGCCTCCCATATACACATCAAAACCTTCACTCCAAATTCATCTTGATAGTGGTTTAAACTTCATAAATCATCTTTCCAATACATATGTTTCTTCTGTTTCATGAATACTCCCAAACAACTCTAATATGGGTCTTAACCCATACACAAACCAAGCACCAAGATTTGTTGTTAGGGTTTGTTCTAAACCTAACTCAATTCTTTCCATTTAACCATAGATCAGCATCAAAGGGAGTATTTTATACTCTTGACTGATTTATCTGAGTTTACCACTAATTCAAGAAATCCCAGGTTATGATGAAATCCTATCAAAACCCTAGGTTTGCAAACACATAGACATCCTTACACTTGGTCCAAATACACATAATTTCATCATACAAAATCCAAGATCACTTTAATTCCATACCAAAAATCATAGAATCCATACCTTGTTTGACTTTATCTTCTTCCTTCTTCTTCTTACACTCATACGGTTTCTCTCCCAAGTGAGACCATTTGGTCTTAAATCAACACCAGTTCAAGACATGTGGCCTTTAAAAATATTTTGGGTTAAGTTTCTTTATTGCTTTTGATCCTCCAACTTTTGATCAGTGTGTTTAATTCCCTTATTTCTATTTGGCCTCAATCTTGATAACACTTATGACTTTTAAGCCCCTTTTGGACCATTACACCTGTCCTTGCAACTAATATTACCGGTCTCTAGTTCCATGTTTAGCATTTAACTCACAAAACATTCAAATTACGACACAATCCGATAGCAATGTCAAACGACTAGAATATATTTCCGGATGTGCGCCGGACCAAAGCAGGGATCCCCATATTGACATTCTGGTCATGGCTGAGGCTTAGATCTTAACGTGGAGTTGTGTTGCGGTGCCAGCTGCAGTCAGACGAGTTGGCCACGTGAGGCTTGGTATGTGACATCTTCAAAACACCTGACAAGGCGTGGGCGCATGATGACAATAAGCGCTCGCGCCCACACCACGAAATGGCGAGGAATTTGACTAGGATCCCGAAGCGTGAGAGGAAATTTATTCGTATGAGATATTCTTTTTACGTGGAGACTTTCAGTGGCCAAAAAAAAAAAAAAACGACCCTCGGGATTTAGGGCTTCACAACTTGGTATCAAAGCATAGGTATACTGGATACCTAAGACGATGGACATCATCTGCTCCTGATACTAGCCGCCTTTCGGTGCAGGCTTCAGTATACAAGGCTGAACTGTTTGACCAAAAACATCTGTTGTTTGGTGTTAGAGGGCTTGGGTTTATGATTACCTAGTGCTGGGTATCAGTGTGATACGGTTGATGTCGAGGGTATGGTGGTGATTACTGGGTTTTGGGGTGGTTTGCAACCTATGCTGCGTGTTTCATGTTGATAACTTTCTGATATGTTCATGTTTGTGATTAACGTGATTGTGTGTTACAAATTGAATGAATTATATATATACATGGTAGCATGTATATAGGAAAAAACAGACACAGGAGTTTAGAAAGCATAACCTTGAGGTTGGATGAGGATGATCGGTGCAGTTCATGATGATGAAGTCTATTAATGGTTGGCAAACACTAGTTAGGCGGGATCAATTGACAACCATCTGTGCCGGCTGACATGTAGATGGCAGTAGATGGCAAGTCGAGGACGAGGACATAGAGGTCGTCCACGAACCGTCACCCGTTTTTTACCAACAGGCCTTTATAGAGGCTATGGGCGCTGCGTTTACCAATATTGCACAGGCTAGTGCAATTAGGGGTCAGGGAGGGTCAAATAACCTCCAGAGGTTTAAGGCACATCATCCTCCTGACATTCATGGGAGGAGGGGATCCGATGGTGGCTGACCATTGGTTTCGATAGATTGAGAAGATATTGGAGGCTATGGAAATCACCTCCGATGCAATAAAGATTAGACTAGCGGCATTCTAGCTAGAGGGTGAATCCCAAGTATGGTGGGATTGGGTCACGACCTTGAGGAAATTAGAGGCAATGACTTGGGTAAAGTTCCATGAGCTCTTCATGAGCAAATATTTTCTGGCAACTGCTAGACATGCCAAGGCCTGGGAGTTCCTAGAGTTAAAGCAAGGAACGATGACAGTGATGGAATACGTGGCTAAATTCACAAAGTTAGCCCGTTATGCTGACGATCATGTGGGCCAAATATAGCTGTGCGAGGAAGTTTAGTTTAGACCTCGGGGTTGTCCATTCGGGGTAAGATTGTAGGATTTCTCCAACAGGACATGGAGTCTATGGTTAGGACGACTATGGCCATAGAGAGAGATAGAAGATGCACCGAGGCATCCGAGATGCAAAGGGGCCTCGTGACAAGAGGAAGAAGGGTCACTTCTAGCGGTTCGAGAGTTAAGGTCAAGGCTTCTAGTTTACGAGGGTTTCAAGGACAGGGCCGCGACTATCAAGGCCAAGGCCATATCAGGATTCCTAGCCAGTTAGGACCGATAACATGTTTCCACCGCCACGCCCCGTACATGTGAGATCAGTTTACCCGCAGAGGCGCGATCCCAAGGCTACGGACACCTATAGTCCTGGGCCATCAAGTGGACGTATAGATCGCAAAGATGTTCCTTCCACAAAGATGGGCCGAGGAACTAGTATCACCCGAGTGCCGCAAAAAGGCCTTCGCATAGACGGCCGAGGCCGAGTATGGGTCGAGGTCACACGTGGCCCATAGCCGGGACTTCAGGGACACAAGGGCGTATCTACGCAATTGTACCACCGACTAAGCAAGCGGATCAGTCAGTTATACAGGGTATGTTTATGCTATCTCGCTTATGGGCAAGGATACTGTTTGATTTTGGTGCATCGCATTCATTCATTGTTGCATCATGTGAAGATAGGGCTTAAAAGGTTGAGCAAAGATTTCATTAGACGACACTTCACCATGGGTAAACCGATTACGTTTGCAAAGAAAAGGATGAACCCTTCGATTATTGGTGACTGCAACAATTGAATAGGGTTACGATCAAGAATCGGTATCTAATAATGATGATTGATGACTTTTTTTATTAGTTGAAAGGGGCTCGAGTCTACTACAAGATAGACCTTCGCACCAGGTATCATCAGTTGAGAGTTAGGGAGGCAAATATGAAGGGACCCTACCCGGATTTCTTCTTCCTAACTCGAGGGACCCTCCCGGCACTCTTACGGATTTGAGAAAACATTTCTTTTAAACCCTTTTTAAAAGTGAATCCGTGGAGCGAACTCATTTATTCAATTATGCTTTCCATTAAAACCTTATTAAACATGGTGGGAATTTTTTTATTTATTTTAAACATTAAACCATTTTTATACGATTAAACATTTTTCATAAAATCGGAAGAGTTTCATTTGTTTTTCAAACATTTCCATATTTACAACATCTGCAATAAAACATTTTACACTACAAAAAATATTCATTTACTCCACATATAACTACGGGACATCAAGTCCACCATAAACAATTTCAAATAAAAATTTAAAATCATTTAGACATCGCGAAATATATAAACAATATTTTTATAACCATTGGGCTCAGTCGGGATTACACCCGACCTTGCCGTAACTCTACCACGGAGGATCGAGCTCTCGTAGTTCATTTCTTTAAAACATATATACATTACAAAATAAAAGGTGCCTGAAGTAGTTATTTACAAAAAGATCTATACATTTTTCAAAAAGTAGTAAATTAGCGTGAAATGAAAATGTCACAGCTGAAGGATGCTTATTTGCTCGTGGAGTCTCTTACACCCAAAAACATTTTATAAAACATTTAGAAAGAAGGTAGGCTAAAAGAACTCGGTGAGATGCAGTTCACTTAGGAAAATAACGTTTTCGAGATATAATTCAAGTAATACAATGCTGTAAATAGTTGTATAAATATTTCATTTCAATAAACATTTATTTTACTTTTTTTTTTTTGAATCCGTCATATCAATGGAACCCACCTACCGTTAACCACCGTTGGCTCATGAAAGAACCTCCGAAGAAATAGTCTTCATTGCAGGTAAGCTGAAAAGAGCCTCCGATAAATATTTGCATTTCTTTTTTAAATACCATTGCCTTATGGAATAAATCGCTCGTCTGTTGGTAACATTTAAATACTTTTAATGCGTAGCGATATGTCACTCTTCCCTTCCCTCTATAAAAAAATCTTATCCATTTTCCATGTACCATGCATGCTTAAAGCACTTTAGTTGACTTTCTTTTAAACTTTATCTTTGTAACATAAGAGTAACCATGGATTGATATTATATATATATATATATATATATATATATATATATATATTCATAAACATTTCATTTAATATGGAAACCATAAGTCAAGAAAACCACATTCCTTTTTCATTTAAACATTTATAACATGGATATGAAAACATATATATATTTGTAAACATTAATTTATATTTATATTTCCATAAACATTTACATTTTCCCTCACCTTAGTTATTTAAGCCATTTTTTCTCCTTTAAAAACTTTTCATCTCCACCTTTGTCTTTAATCACTTTCCTCCTACAAGTCACATTATCCATAAAATCCATCAACATTCATACATTAATCATATTGATTAAACCATTAACTTATAATATATTTTCTATTAAATTAGAAAACCTTATCATGCATTTCCTTATTCAACTTATCCAATTCACTTCCAATTAAATCAAGGCTCATGACAACATCATTACAAGCCTTAATTCAAGTCATTAGCATGCTTAAAGTGAAAAACTCATAATGTAGCACCCCATTCCCGACCCGACCCGTTTGGCTGGTCGGAACCGAATTCGGGTTGCTCTAATATCACCAAATCACCTTATCAAAATCATTTATCAAAAACATGTCGTAGCATTACACTTAAGTTGGCATAAAATCCTTTTCAAATATTCAGAAACGTTTTTAAAGGGGTAAGCCCATTACATTTCATTCATACAAAAGTACAATTACTATAAAGGCATATCAAGCCATTTCAAATTATTTACAAAATAGATATTCAGAGTTCAAAATGTTTTTTGCAAAATATCAAAGTTTAAAAGAAACACAGCATGAATACGCAATCGAAGCATATCATGATTCCTTCTTTATGATTTCGGCGGCTCTCGATCTATTAGGTCAAAACTTTCGATCACTATCTATCACTCGGTACACTGCGCGTGTGTGGCTCATCGCTAAGCATTTTCATGTAGATGGTTCTACTCTAAATTCATTCTTGATTTCTAAAAAATTCAAATCATGCAATTTAACAATTCAAAACTTTCAAATCTTTTTAGATGATCAATGTCAATACAATACATATACTTGTTTTATATACAATCATTTATAGTTCAGTGATCATCCCAAATATACAATTTCATATTCAATAAATCATGTATTTCACAATACTCTTTTCATTTCAATTGGCAAACATGCTTTTCAATTCCAATATTTCACAATCTCGAATCAATTCAATTATGCTCACAAATTCAATTCACTTCTACAATTCAATCTAGTTATGCCCTTAACGAATTTAACCTATGTTTTCGGTATACAAGATATCAAAATCACGAACCACGATCCGTTGAAATATGATGATATAAAAACGGTTTTATAACACGATCTGATCCCATTGAAACAACGTACAGTTATTAAAAATCAATTAGTGAACACCTACCGTCTGGTCCATTTGTTCTTGATCGGAGTGACACATGTCTGATACGTTAAACCAGTATTACCTTCAGTGAAGCCATATTGGTATACCTATCTATCTTTAATACAAAATAAACGATTAATATTCTATTAAGGATATTCAAATCATTTATAGCAAAATATAGTACAATACGTATATTTTTATAAAAAGTTCATTTTCAATAATCATGCAATTGTCATATGCAAACATTTCACAATCACTTTTTCTCAAATCAATTAAATCAATTTAATATGCTTTTTTTATGCATTTAGAACAAATAGTTCAAATACTCTTAGGCTTGAGAAAAAGAGAAGATAAGGCTCAAACCAAAATCAATCTTTGATTCCAATCTTCGAATCTCATTTAATCACGAAACTTCCCTCCTCGTATTTTATTCAAATCTGATGACAATCAGTAGGTTATTCTGAGAGTTTTTGTCGGGGTTTATGTCTACCCGATACCCCTTCACTTAAAAATTTTCTGGGGACATAAGCCATAATTTGCTCATGCTTCCTTCAAGAAAATTATAACTCTCTGATCCTATTTTAATAAGATTAGAATCATCTCATTTGGATCTGAGCTTCGAGATTATGGCATTTTAATGTCAAACTGGTCAGTATGCCCAACTCACTCAGTTACCTACCGTTATTCCCAATTTCAGGGGTCTTAACTCCATAATATGGTAATGGTTCCTTCTACTCATTTGAAGCTATGGTTCTAAGGTTTCTTTTACAACTAGAATCATCCAATTTGGATCACCAAAACTCAAGTTATTGCATTTTACATCAGACCTCAATTTGCAAATGAGGATCGGTATTCTTTACACATAACTCCACTTGACCAGTTGCAGGTACTTTGGGGTTATAATTTGTATACACTTCCTTCAAATAAATTATTCCCTAAATTTTATTTTACCATAATTTTGAATCACTCAATTTGGATGAGTGAAACTCTCAGCTATGGCTACAAAACACTGTAACAATACCAGCAGAGAGCATAACCATTGAACTACCCGAGCTCACCTTTAAGCCCATATTTGGGAGCCTTAGAGCTATAATTTGCTCCTTGTCCCTTATATACATTTTTAACCCTATCTCTTATGGTTCTTTACCAATTGGAATCACTTCATTTGGTTGATTATAACTTAATCTATAGCCAAAACAAGAATAGAGGTTTTTTTACAAAATTTTGACAGCATTTCATTTGAAAACTCAACATTTTCCTTTTTTACAAACACTACACAAAACCAATCCCAACCAACAATACAAAACAACCCCAACACAATTCCAAAACTCATTTACAACCAAAACAAAACTCTTTTTATTCACATTTGGGGTTGTCCCCAACTTAAACACAAGAACAAAGGGGTTTGGGTTTTATTTAACTTCCTATCAAATCTTGATCTTCAATGTCAAGCTTTCTTCTTGTTTTTTATCACTTTAGGCTTTGATTTCATGGGCAATTCTCAAATCTCATTCAAAGCCTAGCTCTCTCCCTCTTTCATGAGATTGCTCAAATAGGCTCCTTAGACATTTTAGTGCTTAAAAGCAGCTCATTCTCTTAATGCTATGTTTGGCTTTCAAAATGCATTCTTTTGACTTAAGCTCTCTCATAAATCTTAAAGCTTTACCATGTTTTCTCATTTTCATTTAAATTTTATATTCGCTCTTGGCCTTTATTCTTTATCTGATAGCCCTTAAATCCTCATTTACAAATTTCAAATTTGCCCTTTACATGATAAATTTTCGGATCTAATCATTACATTTAGCATATAATATTTTCATTTGGCTCTTAGCCATATAATCATTTATTCAATATTCATTTAACAATTATCGGAAAATACCCAAGTTGGCTCAATTTATACTCGGAATATATAATAAAATTATAAAAAAAAATTAGAAGGTATTTTTGGGGCGTTACACATAATGCCCTTCACTTATGCAAAAATTACATTTATACCTTAATCAATTATATTTCTTAAAACTTTAATTCTAATACATTCCATTAGTCTTTTAATCAATTTCAATTGATTGAAATCGATGAAAACCAACTTTTCCATACCTTTTCCTATAATTGGCCAAATTCTATATACACATTCATCATTATTTCTTCAATTTATTCCATTTCTTTCAACAATTATATTTAACAGATTCATCAATGTCATTGATTCAAATTCAGCTCAGTAAACCAATGCATTTCCAATTAAACCCTCTCTTGGCCTAACCCTCTCTATGCTATATCTCATTTTCTTTTAAACTTTTAATGCCATTAATTCCTTTAAGTATTCAAGTAATATCATTAAATCAATTAAAATCAATCAAACAACATCACTTTAGAGTAACATCCCAGTGACCTAAATTTACAATCCCATATAATCTATTCTTTCTTTTCAATTTCTTAGCAAAATCAACCTACTTAGATGTTATATCAATTTAATAGCCTAAAACCTTAACATATCAATTGAAGGTTTAGATAAATAAATCCACTTGAAACCCTAATTATACCTTAAGAGTTTTGTTTGTCTTTATGTTAACTTGAATTCAATGAAATCTCTTGTTCATATCTATATAAAGACATGCCAAGAAACTCATTTACCCCATCATATAACCATTTCCTCCATTAACCTTCAAATTCACATAGACTAATAAGTGATCTCACCTTTAAAACTTGATTCTTCACTTAGGGTTTGATATAGGGCACTTCATAGACATGATGAACCCTTAAAATAGACTTGAAATGGCATGAGAATTTCTTGGATTGCTTGGGAAGGGGCCGAATTGGTCTCCCTTCATGGACTTGAATTGCTTCCCTTTTGCCTTCAAATTTTGTTCTACCCGTATGCTCACCAAAAGACAAGTCAAATGCCCTTTAATGATTCTTTTTCATGCCTAATTTACCCTCTAATTGTCCTTAAATTAACAACATGTCATTGGTTAGCATCCTTGCCTTCTCATTGGTCCATAGGTAACCATATAGTCCAAAAGCAACCAAATTCACTTTATGCTCCATAAAATCCCACTAACTTAAACCATAGTTAGGCTTAACTAACTCTCATGGTTTGCTAACACAAATATCCTTTTAACCTTGAATTGCTTTAACTAGCAAAGTTAAGTTTGACTTTAGTGCTTTAACTCATGCTAACCATAGTTAAGTTAACTAATTTATGATAAATATCAAAATTTATGGAAAACTCTCATAGGTCCATTTTTAATCACATGGATCACCAAGATTACATGACACCATTCTATTGGTTCTTGCTTTGCTTACTTAGATTAGGCTTACTCATTAAATGACTTAAATGCCCTCCTTGAAAATAATACCCTTATATCGATAAAACTCCGAAAATATTCCATGATCGTCCAATCATAAAATTGACCATGGAATACTCTAATTAAACTTATTTCCTATCATAAACATGCTAGAAAAAATTCTAGAATTTACAAAGGAATATTTTAAAACTATTTATTAAAAGGGCATTTTAAGTCATAAATCGTCGGATGCTTCAAAAACCCCTTAAATGAATTCCGTTTTAATCCGTTTCAGATTCTTTCCACTCAATACATTATTCTGAACATTTTCGATTTTTTGGGCTTGTTTTTCGAAAATTACTATTCATTTGACAGCCGATCGAATACATAGCACCGGCGAAATTTTATTCATAGTGTGAAATTCAAAGGTCTTACAAGATATCCCTAAGACAGCATTTAGGACACGGTATGGGCATTTTTGAGTTCCGCGGTGATGCCATTGGTTGTGAATGCTCGGCTGACATCCATGGATCCTCATGCATAAAAGGTATTTCAACCCTATTTGGATCCCGATTTGTTGTGGTCTTCGTTGGCGACATTTTGATCTACTCAAGTCTGGAGAACTGAGGATCATTTGAGGTCGTTCTACAGGTTTAGAGACCATCGGTTGTATGCGAAGTTAAACCAAATGTGAATTTTGGCTTTACTAGGTGGAAGTCTTGGGGCCTTAAGTATCTAAACCCCGGGTGTGTCGGTGGCTGTGAGAAGATTGAGGTTGTTATGAGTTTGGAGAGGCTGAAGTTAGTCTTTGAGATATGCAATTTCTTGGGAATGGCGGGGTACTATAGGAGGTTCATTGAGGATTTCTCCTAGCTAGCAGTACCTATGACAAGATTGACCCGGAATGAGGTCAAGTTTGAGTGGAATGACTTGTGTGAGGAAGCTCCAGAATTGAAAAGGAGGCTCACTTCAACCCCTATTATGATAGTCCCGGAAGCGAGGGACCAGAGTACACGGGTGTCTTTGTGGTGCCTCTAGGATGGACTAAGATGCGTTTGATGCGGTTCGGGAGGAGGTAGTAACTATGGTTCTCGGAGTTGAAGAATCATTAGCGGAATTACCCCAGACATGACATGGAGTTGGCGGCCATAGTCTTTGTCTTAAATATATGGCGCCACTATTTGTATGGTGAGCTGTTTGAAGTATTTTTGGACCACAAGAGTTTGAAGTATATTTTCACATAGTAGGACTTCAACTTGAGGCAACATAGGTGGATGGAGTCTTTGGAGGATTATGATTTCACTTTGTATTACAATCCTGGTAAGACAAATGTGGTGGCTGATGCACATAGTCGGAAGTCACGAGGTGTACTAGCTAGTGTAGCTTCCCGGGAGTGGCAGATGCTCGAGATCGTGAGACAGTTTAGAATCTGATGCAATTGATCGGGGCTTTCCCCGGGGGGTATGTTGGGGAGTTAAGTGGCTCGTATTCCTGCTTTCGGCATAATGATTGAGTCTAGGGAAGGGCGAGAGATAGTGTTCATCAAGGACGAAGTGTCTGATCAGTGCAGTTGATGAAGGTTGGGTCACTCACACATATGGTAGTCTTTGATATAGGGGACGAGTTGTGGTTCTCTAGTTGTGGTCCCGAAGGAGATCCTGAGGGTTCCATTGCTCGATTTCTTGTCGTCAATGACACGAAGATGTGCCGTCCGTAGCCAGCTGCCGGGCATGATGAAGAGACACGTTGGAGAATTTGTACGACGATGTCTCACATGTCAGCCAGGCAGAAATTTGAGCACGAGGCCAGCGTGAGGGCTACTCAGCCATTTGAGGTACTTGAGTGGAAATTAGGAGCATATCACGATGGATTACCTTGACTCGCATACAAACATCATGGAAGCATGATGCGGTGTGGGTGATAGTGGACCGACTTACTAAGTCGACGCATTTTCTAGCAGCGTGGATGACCTTCACACTAGGAATTACGGTTGTATATTTGAGATTGTCAACTACATGGGTACAGGTGTCCATGTTGTCGAGCAGATCGGGTTCGGCGCGCTTTTGGAAGAGTTTCTGAAGGCCGTAGGAATGAAAGTTGATGATGAGCACCGCTTTTCATCCACAGACAGATGGTCAGTCGAAGATGACCATACAGGTTTTAGAGGACATTATACAAGCATGTGTCCTAGATCTTAAGGGTAGTTGGGAGGAACACTTACCCTTAGTGGAATTCGCCTACAACAATAGTTATCAGGGGAGTATACAGATGGCACCCTATGAGGCTTTGTATGGGAGGTCATGTCGATCTTCGATTTGCTGGACAGAGGTGGGAGAGAGGTCCATCACTGGTCCAGATTTGATTAGAGACACCTCTGAGAAAGTGGGTTTGATATGGAAGTATTTTCTAGCTAAAAACAAGGCCGGCGGAAGAACTCGGCCCGATGGGCGGCGTTGACCTCTCAGAGATTTGAGGTGGGTGATCACATATTCTTAGAGGTGATGCCTAAGAGAAGAGTGGTCAGGTTCAGCAAGAGGGAAGCTATCGCTGAGGTATATCGAGCCCTTCGAGATACTCGAGATGGTGGGCACAGTTGCGTATCGATTGGCATTACCGTCGAGTTTATCAGGTGTTCATGAGGTGTTGCACATCTACATGCTCCGAAAGTATACTCCAGATCCAGCTCATGTAGTGGATTGGAGAGGGATTGTTGTTGATATAGATGGGACATTTGAGGAGGGACTTGTGTGTATCATGGATAGCCGGGATTAGGTTTTGCGACGCAAGACCGTGAGGCTAGTAAAGGCGTTGTGGCAACATCGAGGAGTGGAGGAGGCAACATGGGAACGCTAGGACACGATGCGTGCCACCTATCCTTTCTTGTTTAAGGATGAAGGTACGTAGTTTAGTCGTTTGGTGATTAAATGACTAGTTTATATGCATGTGATTGTGTACAATTGCATATGCATGTGATTCTGTGTGTATGTACGAAATTCTGTTAAGGGGGGAAGAATGTAAAACTCGAGAAAAATTCAATTTTTCTGGAAAAATGACAAAATGATAATTGCCGCAATAGTATAGGTTGAAAACCTTGAATTTTTCTAGATCTCGGATGATGAAACAGACTTCACCGTTAGAATCGTTTCACGAAATCTAGTTACCCAGTAAAATTTCGTCAAATTCCGAGATGGTCGAATTTTGCGTTTTCAGTGTCGTGTCGGCTAACGCGAGAATTAGTGCCTGGCATGACCATGTAGCTTCCACATGGCATATTGGGAGGGGTGCACATAGCATGAGAGCCATGTGGTGTGGAAATTGCCACTTAATGCATGTGTCCATGTGACACATGACACATGAATAGTAGAAAGGAAATGATCCATGGCTCACATTAAGACGTGTTGTGTGGAGAGATAAGTCAAAAACAAGAGGGAAGGTCACGGGAGTGGCCTTGGAGTATGTCGTACTCTTAGAGAGGAAGAAATCCGTCTTTTGGATGAGATAAGGAAGAAAACGAAAATGAGAAGGAGACATGTGACAAGGGAGAGGAAGGTGGGAGGAGGAATTTCCCACTTGAATCAAGTTAGAGACGGTCGGTGGGAGAAGGAAAAGGAGGAGAAAGAAAAGAAAGAAAGAAAGAAAGAAGAAGAAAAGAAAAGTGAGAAGTTCCACCTTCTCTCTAGGATTCTGAATCGGGCCTTCGAGTTTTCGTGAAGCAAGAAAGCAGTTAAATGCTGCGCGATAGCCTCGCGTGGTACAAAAATCTACAGCAACTCGAGTGAATTTCTCTCCTACTTTGGTTATTTTTGTCTAGAGCCATTTGCAATGGCATGCTGTAAGTGTTTTAAATTCGTAGTGGCGGAGTGCTAATCGATCCCAAAATTTTGGGGTGAACTTTGGAATTTTCTTCTTGTTTCGAAGCGTTCAGTGAATTTTCGGATTGTTTGGAATTGTGTGTGTTGTTTATTAGTTATTCTTTGGAAAAATGAATAACATCTTGGTTATTGTGAAAATCATGTTGATATATGCTTATTTTATGTATCAACATGGAATTTATGATGGATGTAAATTATATGTAGAAAATATAATTATTATTGAGTTATTAATGTTGCATGTAGTACTCATCATGCATGTAACATGAATTAGCATAAAATGACATTCCGTATTTCATATGCATGGGGACATCGCGTGAAACGGGTGTGAGTGCATGACATGGATTTTGAATAAATTATATTGGAGGGTTATCCAATAAATTTTATCGGAGTATGTCAAATAAATTATATCGGAGGGTTGTCCAACAAATTTTATCGAAGTATATCCAATAAATTATATCGGAGAGTGACCAATGAGTTTTCAAAAACAAAAATCTTTTGGTTTTGAAAACAAATTTTCATACATGGCAAATGATGTGTGAGGGAGTCTGTGAGGACTCGAGACATGAGGCATAGCATGTAGACATTCAAGTAGGAATGTGTATACTTGTACATGAATGTGAGTTTGTTTGTCATTGCATGTGCACTTAGGTAGGGAGTAACCCTTATAGGAGAATTCATCTATTGGGCATTGCTCACCGAAATGCGTGAAGCTATTTCCAGTCTTGGAGGGTACACCGGGGATGTTCTACATCAAAATTTGTTGTGAAAAAGGGCGGATTATGGCTATTCATGTATTTTTGTAAACTACGGATATTTTATCAGGTTCTGTTTATGTGAGAAGAAAAGAGTTGCAATTAAACTCATTTTGTATGATTAATATAGTTTGGCAAGGTTTTTCCATATTTTAAGTTGCCTTTATAATAAAAAGGTTATTGTATATCGAATTTATGGTGTTTAGAAAGAAAGGAAAAAGAGCTGGAAATGCAGGAAATGCCTAAAAAGAGGTTACTGCCCATTGGAAGGTTTGCGTTGCGACAGAGGTTTTCTTTATCGCAACATAGCTTTAGAGCTTTGTGTCATGACATACCGAGTACAGGGGCGTTTCTTTGGTTGCGACAAGGTTTTCCTAATCATGATAGAGTTGTTTTCTTCAGGTTTTACATGCGACCAGGGGGTCCTCACATTAATCACGATAGTGTTTTGTTCTTTATGTGCGTGACAATGTGAAGTGACAAAGGTCCCTTGATGCGTAGAGACGACCGAGGCAAGAGAGGTCGAGTTAAACAAAAGAAAGCTTGGTCAAGGCCAAGAGATTTCGTGTTCTTGACAGAGATTTGTAGTGTCGACGAGTTCACGGGTTGTGTCGCGACGGAGATGTGTGCGGCGAATTAATACGCCCCAGACGAAGAGCCATGTTGCGACCGCGACATTTTGTGTCTTGACAAAGTTGGCAAGGCCAGGAGTTTTCTATCGCGACAGAATGTTTTTATGTCACGACAGAGTGTGGCCAAATGGAGAGGTTTTGTGTTGCGATAGAGAAATTCTATGTCACGACATAGTTAGTGGTAGGTAGGTTCTGTCGTGAGTTGGTGAGGAAAAATTATGTAAGCCCGAGTTGGCTAGGGTAAGGGAGAATTTACGTAGCGATAAAGTTTTGGGTCATGGCGAATAACTCTGCATTACAGTGCTTTATCGCCATGATATTGATGCGCATAGCGGACATCTTGGCGTCGCGGCCCAGGATCATGCATGGATTGCGTGGCGATAAGTCCCCAGTCGCGATAGACTTGGACAAAGCTTAAGTCCTCATGTTGCGACCTTACATTCTAGGTCGCGATTGAGTTTGGGTCTTGACGTGGAGGTTGTGTCGCGACATGGCATAGTCGGGTCGCGACAGAGTTGGCAAGACAAGGCCTGGGCGCGCGACGACAGCGCCCTAGGCGCACACACGTCAAGGCCTGGGCGTGCGGCAACAACACCCTTGGCGTGCACATTGACAAGGCCTGGGCGCACGGTGACAACACTCTGGGTGTGCACCGCGACAAGGCAGCTGCGCTACCGCGAAAGGACATCTTGTGCGACAAACATTCTTTTAGCGGCAGAGACATCCGATGCTTGAAAAATGATCCGGGATTTGGGCGTCACAATGTGTCCATATTGGTTGATTGCTGATGCGAAAGCAGGAAGAGGTGAGTCACTCCTTTACCTTGTTTGACGATATATCTGATTGGGGTTGGATGCAGGCCTACACATGTTCTTTCTTAATTTGTCAATATTTTCCTATGGTGTAATAGCCACATGAAGGTTCTGATTCTTAGCAGCACATTTATTTTCCAATTTTTTTCCTACATTGAGGGTTGTGGAGTTACTATTTTTGTCTGTCTGCTCGTGTCTGGAGACTTGAAGCCGTCGTCCAGACCAATAGGACAAACATATCTGTTTCTTAGTTTTGTTAAGAGTATTTCTCTAAAGACCCTTTTCATGATGAGCTCGTAGTAAGCTCACACTATTCAAACATGGAATGAGATGCATTTTCCCTTTCCCCTTTATCTTAGATGGGAAATTTAAATTCTTGATGGTAAATAATAGTTTTAGAGTATCTTAAATTATTTATTTGGATGAATAAACACATTGCGACAAATAGTTCTAAATTAGAAGAAAAGCAGGAAGAAGAATGCCTTTGCACATGTAGGTATGTGATCCGATAAAATGTACTACATCCGTGGAAGCATTGGCTAAACTCTGCACTATATTGAAATGGGGGTTACTATAATGCCCTTGATTTTTTTCAAAAGAAAGAAAAAAAAAAAAAAAGAAGTTGAGCTGTTTTGCAATTTTCAAAATATGAAATGGGCTAAATTACAAATTTTAAAAGATTAAGGGGCTTTAAAGCAAATTTGGAATTTGTCTTAATATATAAAGGTCTTTCCAACTCATATGACTCATTATTCATTTCATTTTTTCTAAAGAGGGAGAAAGAGAGAGGAGCTATGTTTCAAAATGGAGGGAGATTTTAAGCCTCAATAACTTCAATATCAAGTATATACTTTCCTTTCTGATTTTTGGTAGTTAGAGTTTTTAAAAGTCTATATTTGAAAACTTAAAGTTTTCTAAAGCTTTAGATTTAAATTTCTATAAATAATTGAAATGCATAAAAACAATAAACTTTGTTTGAATTTGATATTTGATATATTTAGGGTAATTTCTCACATTTGGTATCTTTTATTTGAAAACTTGGGATTTCATAAACTTTCAAATTTGAAACTTTATAAATGTAAGAAAGACATAGTATTGATATTTTTTTTTTATGAATGGGTATTTGATGTGTT
Organism: Tetrastigma voinierianum; assembly: GCA_016808115.1. Lineage (NCBI taxonomy): Eukaryota > Viridiplantae > Streptophyta > Magnoliopsida > Vitales > Vitaceae > Tetrastigma > Tetrastigma voinierianum. The sequence goes on along the minus strand of JAEQBH010008433.1, from coordinate 83,879 downwards.
TTGTTGATTATTGGGTTACCAAGCTTTAGATTTAAAACCCTAAAGGATTCCCTACAAGTTACAAATAACCATTTGTTCATTAGAGATTTGGAGATTTCAACCAAAAATCATATTTTATGGTAAAATCCCCCATTTTTTGGGATTTAAGGAATTAATAGATTTGAAAAATTAGTGATCTTAAGGCTTTTCATAAAAGGCCATAATTTATTTGAAATTATATATGATGATGCTTTTTCAACTTTAACTGGCCGGGAGCTGGGGTCGCTTGGCCGGGACCCGGGATTGTTCATGGGCCGATGCAGCTCTGATTGTCTGGCCGAGGTAGGATCGCAGACCGTTGATCTAGTCCCATTGGCACTTTCTCAGAAACGAGGAAAAAGGGCTCGGCGAGGGCTTTGCTCGCAGTCGCTCCGATGCCAAAGTCATTCTTCCTGAGGAGAAAAGAGAGAATGCTTAGAATAAGATTGCATCTCGAATGAGTGTCCCTTTCTACCGCGGCCCTGTATTTATAGTATGATATTCCCAATTTGAGGGTAGTAAGGATTCTTTCCATCGATGGAATATTTACTGGCTTTATCGGATTTTAGAAAGAGATATCAAGGAATAGTTTATTGAGAATTATCTCCTTCCTTTTAGTAAGATTTGATGGATTTGGGATTAATATATTATTGAGGAATTATCTTTGTTTTTTCCTTAGTAATAAATTTAATTAAAGATTTAGTTAGGTCCTGGGATAATAGTTATGGGGATTACACTTTCGTGGCGAAATTGATCGATTTGCGGGATATGGGCTTTCTCGATTATCCATAGCAGAGCCTTTGGTAGAAATTAATTTAGACCTTCCTTGGGCCGGCTAGGGGCTTGGGTGTTTCCCACTGGGGCCTGCCTCTCCTTTGGGCCTAGTGAGTAGACCTGCGCGCCTATTTTTCAAACCTCATCGGTTGCCCCGACCCTTGTTACGATTAATGCGGTGGGGCGGGCTATATCGTTCTTGTCGGGTGTGATTTCCCACGCGTGTCGGCTCGAAGGTGATTGGACAGGGCTGTTGTCGATCTTATGTCACGGTAATGATGACCTTTAGGTTCAGCTCATTTCTTGGTAAGCCCTCTGACGATTCGTCTTTGCGTTCCACTTGAGCGAATGGCCTAAATTGAAGCGTCGAGGATTGAAATTAAGCTCGTCGAGCCAGTCGCTAGGGCCGTGGGCTAGCTTGATGACGGACCGATTCCTAAATTTGTCTGCATTTTTAGGTGGAGTCGCCGATCTCGGGGATTCTTGATCTCCATCGTGGCTGTATGGCCGGGTGATTCATGGTGCATGACACCTTTTGGTGAGGTCGATCCATCTGTATTTGTTGTTCTCCATCGGTGAGTTGCAGGTTGAATTAGTGATTCCTTAAGGCTGCGTAGCTGTGTTGAGTAGATGGTCGTCCAGGATTATCTGTTGGGCTCCGTCGTCAGACTTGCTTTGGTCAGTCTGATTTTTTGGGTACATGGCGGTGCGCATAGAATGGTGAAACCGTCAATGTGAGGATGGTTGGCGGGAGCTCGTCCATGGCGAGGGGAAGGCCGTCGAGTGAGCGGTTGAGCAGAGGCTCGTCCAAGTGGGCGGTAGGGAAGAGCTCGTCAGGTGTAATATCAGTGAGGCTGCGTCAAGTGAAGCCCGATGGGAAGAGCTCGTTGGAGTGGCTGGGTTGGTAGCGCTCGTTCAGGTAAGCGATGGGAAGGGCTCGTCATAGTGAAGAGACAATTGGTGGCCCGGTTCATGAGGCAGAGCTCGCCCGTGTTGAGTGATAGGAAGGCTCGTATGAATGAATAGGCCGGGGCTCGTCCCGTGTTGAGTGATGGGAAGGCTCTTGAATGAATAGTGAGCGGAGCTGGAGTCCGTGTTGTGTGATGGGAAGGCTCGTTGGGACAGTGGCGATTGAGCGAGTGGCGGGTGCGAGTGGCGGTGGCCCAGGTGGCGGTGTGGCCAAGTGGCGGTGTGGCCGAGTGGCGGTTAGCCAGTGGCGGTGGCTAGAGTGGCGGTGTAGCCAAGTAGCGGTGTGGTAGCGGTGAAGCGAGTGGCGGTGTGGCCCAGTGGCGATTGGCCGAGTGGCGGATTGGTAGAAGTGGCGGTGTGGCGAGTGGCGGATTGGTAGAGTGTGATGAGGCAAGTGAGCGGTGTGGCCAAGGGCGGTGGCCAGAAGTGGCGATAGCCAGCCAAGTGGCGATTGAAGGCGAGTGGCGGTGTAGGGTGGCGATTGATGAGTGGCGGTGGCCAGAATGGCGATGTGGCGTGGCGGTGGCCCAGGAAGTGGCGTTGTGGCCGAGTGGCGGTGGCCAGAGTGGCGTGTAGCCTAGTAGCGATGGCTAGGGAGTGAGGTGTGGGTAAGTGGCGATTGAAGCGGCGAGTGGCCGTGGCGATAGCCGTGGCGGTGTAAGTGGCGTTGTAACCCGGTGGCGGCGGTGGCGAGTGGCTATTGGCCGTGGCGATTGGCCGAGTGGCTGTGAGGCGAGTGGCGTGGCCAAGTGGCGATGGCGTGGCGATGGCCGTGGCGGGTGGCAGTGGCGGTGGCGTGGCGTGTATAGAGTGGCGATTGGCCCGATGGCGACGTGTAGCCGTGGCGGTGAGCGATGGCGGTGGCGAGTGGCCGATGGCGGTGAATGAAGTGGCGATTAATGAAGTGGCGTTGTTGGCCGTGGCGATTGGCCGGAAGTGGCGTTGTGGCAGTGGCGATTGAGCGAGTGGCGATCATCCCTGAATGGCGGAATTGAGTCGAGTGGCGGGTGGCCCAGGAAGTGGCCGTTATGGCGAGTGGCGTTGGCGAGTGGCGATGTGTGACCAATGAGTGGCGATTGGTAAGTGGCGACGGCCCGAAGTGGCGTTTGAGCAGTGGCGGTGTGAGTGGCGTTCGTAGCAGCGGCGGTGGCCGGCGATGTAGCGAGTGGCGGTGGCGTGGCGATGGCCAGTAACTGAGCGAAATGGCGTTGTAGCCAGTGGCGATTGGCCGTGGCGGTGGCGAAGCGATATAGCCGTGGCGATTGGCCAGAAAGCGGCCCGATATGAAGTGGCGGTGGCGGTAACGTATCGGTGGCGATTGAGCCAAGTGGCGGTCTGGCCGGTATCGATTGAGCCGGTGGCGATAACCGGGCAATTGGCCAGAGTGGCGGTGGTAGAGTGGCGTTATGCCGTGGCGTTGAGCGATGGCGATGTAGTGGTGGCTATTGGCCGTGGCGTTATGGCAAGTATGGCAGCTGGCCGGAAGTAGCGCATTGGCCCAGTGGCGGCGATGTAGCCAAGTGGCGATTGTGAGTGGCGATTGCCGTGGCGGTGGCCAGTGGCTGATGGCGGTGGCAATTGTAAATAGCGTTGAAGCGCAGTGGCGTTTGGCCAGTGGCGATGAGCAGTGGCGTTGGCGGCGTTTGTGGCGGCGTTGCCGCCGTGGCGTCGCCGCGGCGATGGCGGCGGCGGTGGCCGGCGGCGTGATTGGCCGGCGGCGATTGGCCGGCGGCGTGTAGCGAAATGGCGTTATGCGGTGGCGGTGGCGATGCGATATGGCCAAGTGGCGGTGGCGAGTGGCGTTATGCGCCGAGTGGCGATATGCCGATGGCGATGGCCCGTGTGGTGTGATGGCGATGGCCGATGGCGATTGGCCGTGGCGTGTATCTAATTGGCGATTGATCCGAGTAGCGATTGGCCGTGGCGTTAGCCGTGGCGATTGGTAAATGGCGATTGGCCGTGGCGGTGGCCGATGGCGTTGGCGGAATTGGCATTTGTGACGGCGATTGCGCCGGCGGCGTTATCGCGAAGTGGCGATTGGCCGAAATGGCGATGGCAAAGTAACTGGCCCGAAGTGGCGTTGTAAGCGTGGCTTTGGCCGTGGCGTTATGGCCGATGGCGATTGGCCGTGGCGATGTAGCGAAGTGGCGTGTAGCCCGAGTGGCGTTGGCCGTGGCGATTGGCCGTGGCGATGTATCTGATGGCGATTGAGTCGGTGGCGGTGAAGCCGAGTGAAGACCATGGCCGTAGTGGCGATTGGCGAGTGGCGATTGAGCCCAGTGGCGATGGCCGTGCGCGTTAAGCCGAGTGGCGGTGGCCGTGGCGGTGGCCGAGTGCGGCGTTCCGGCCGGCGGCGTGTAGTGGCGGTGGCCGTGGCAATGTATCGATGGCGATTGGCTAGAAGTGGCGGTGTGGGAGTATCGATTGAGCGGTGCGCGGCGAAGGGGCAATTGGTAGTGGCGATTGAGGCCAGAGTGGCGTTGTGGCAAGTGGCGATTGGCCAGTGGCGATGTAGCGGGGTGGTGATGATAGGGTGGCGTTGCTGGCCGTGGCCGGCGGCCGAGTGTGGCCGGTGGCGATGTAGCCAGGCCGGCGGTTGGCGAGTGGCGATTGGCCGAGTGGCGGTGCCAGAGTGGCCCGATGGTAAGTGGCGTTTGGCCGAAGTGGCGATTGGCCAGAGTGGCGATTGGCCAGTGGCGGTGGCCCAGAAATGGCGATGTAGCCGTGGCGTTAGTAGAGTGGCGTTGGTAAGTGGCGGTGGCCAGAGCGATCGATCCCTCGGTGCGTGACTGCACGGGTAGGCGAACTTCGTCGAAATTGAGCAGTTGAGTGGGAGCTGCGTCCGTGTGTATTGATGGGAGAGCTCGTCGGTCTCGAACTTGGGAAGAGCTGTTGTGGGATGACGGTGAAGGCTCATCGAATGCGTGGTAGGGCTCGCCCGTGTGTTGATGGGAAGAGTTCGTCGATGGAAATAGTAAGCGAACGATCCATGCGGAAAGGGCGGTGAAGGGCTCGTCATCAGAAACGATGGGAACTCAAGTCCATATCGGGGAAGAGCTTTGTCGATAGGATTTTGTAGGAGGGGCAGATGCGTAGTGTGCGGTGAAGGGCTCGTCGATAGGGGTTGTTTGGAGGGCTCGTCGGGTGGGAGGCCGTGGGAAGAAGCTCGTCGGAGTGGGGCATTTGCGAGCTCGTCCATGTAAATGTATGGGGGCTCGTCGGGTGGGCGGGTTTGGAAGGAGCTACCGTCAGTGCGCCCATGAAGGGCTCGCCCAGTAAATAATGGGAGCTCGTCGGATAAAGGCTGTTGGGGCTCGTCGGGTGGGTGTTGGCAGGCTCGCCCGTATAAATAGAGACTCGTCGGATAGGCTGTTGGGAGGAGGCTCGTCGGTGGAAATTTGTTGCAGAGCTCGCCCGTGTAAATATTAGGAGCTTGTCAAGTAGTCTGTTGGGAGGCTCGTCGAGATTATTTGTTGTAAGGCTAGATCCATGTAAATATTGGGCTAAGATCAAGCGGAGCTGTTTGGAGGGAGCTCGTCGGTGGAACTATTGTAAGAGCTCGTCCGCGCAATAATAGGGCTCGTCGGGATGGAAGGGCTGATTTGGAGGAGGAGGCGATCGGGTGGAAATTTGTTTGTAGAGCTCGTCCATGTAAATAATAGGGCTGTGATCAGTGAAATTTGTTTGGAGGAAGGCTCGTCGGAGTGGTTGTTGGCAGAGCGCTCAGTCCATGTAAATAATAGGGCTCGTCAGTAGGTACGTTTGGAGGAACTCGTCGGTGTAGTACAGTGATAAGGCTGGAGTCCATGTAAAGTAATAGGAGCTGTCAGGGAGTGACTCGTCAGGTATCTTTGTTGTAGAGCGTCCGTGTGCATAATAGGAGCTCGTCAGGATGAAGGCGTGGAGAGCTTCGTCGGTGGCGTTAGCAAGAATTTCATCCAGTCTGGTTGTTGGGAAAGCTCGTCAATGTAAATAGTAGGAAGGAGCCGTCTGTTTGGAGTCCGATGAGGCTTGTGATGTAAGCGTGCGGGGCTCGTCCGCTCGGGTTGAGGGGCGAGCCTCGCGATATGAATTGTCACGATGGGCCAGATGCAGTACCGGGTGCGTGAAGAGGCCGTCCTTTGTGAATAGTAGGGGCTCGTCCATACGGTGGAGGATGAGCCTCGTCGGTGTGAGGTGTCACCGAAGGGCTTGGGTGCATGCGGGCGCGTGAAGGGCTAGATCACCTTGAATGATAGGGGCTCAAGTACATTACGGAGGGGATGACCTCGTCGATATGAGCTGTAAGAAGAAGGGCAGATGCATGCGGGTATGACGAAGGGCTTAGTCAGCTGTGAATAGTAGGGGCTCGTCGATGCGAGTTGAGGGACGAGCCCACCGTCGAGCCTGAAGCTGTGAAGGAGCGGTGGCAGGGTGCGGCGAGGGCTTCGTCCGCGTAATGGTGAGGGCTCTTCATTCGGGATTTGGGGGCCAGGCCTCGTCGATATGAATGGTAGAAGGAGCGTGCAATGCGAGATGCGTGAAGGGCTGCGTCAGCGTGATATTAGGGCCTCGTCATTACGAGTTGAGGGACGAGCCTCGTCGATATGATTACTTGGCTCTGGCGTTGTGGCCTTGGTGGCGTGCTGGCCAGAAGTGCAGGCGATGTGTAGAGTGAGCGATTGAGTGGCGATGTGTAGAGTGGCGATTGAGCCAGTGGCGTTGGCCAGGATCGCGATGTGGCGGGAGGTGGCGATGTGGGGTAACCGATGCCGGCACGGTGATTAACTCCCGAAGGGCGGCGTGGCTGTGTGAATGGGTGAGCTCGTCAAGAGGAGTGAGCGTGGCTCGGGCGTGGCCAGAGTGGCAATGCAAAGTGAAGCGTGGCTCCGGTAGTTGAGTGACGTCTTTGGTAGTCGACTCGAGGGCGGTGGCACGTGTGGAGTAAGGTGACTCGTCGAGGTGAAGCGGCGTGGCTCAGGGCGTGGCGGTGGCAATGTAGCTGTTTGGTTTTGACTCGAGGCGGCGTGGCACGTGTGGGGTGCGAGGCTCGTCAAAGTGAAGCGTGACTCGGTGAGGCCAGGAGTGGCAATGTAGCTGGTGGTCGACTCTGAGAGGCGGCCGTGGCTGTGTGGAGTAGGTGAGCGCTCGTCAGGTGAGCCGGCGTGGCTCCGGCGGCCCCGTGGTGGGTGGCCTTGTCTTGGCTGGGGCGGTCGAGCTCGGGCGGCCGTGGCTGGTGTGGAGTAGGTGCTCGTCGAAGTGAAGCGTGGCTAAGTGTGAGGCGGGGCAGCGATCATAAGCACGAGGCCGGTCGACTCTTTGAGAAGGTTGATGTGGCACAGCGGAGTAAGGTGAGCTAGTCAAAGTGTTTGGAGGCTGGCGCATGTGGCCATTCGACTTCGACTTTTTGGAAGGTGCGGCGTCTTTAATCTTGATTGGCGGAGAATTTTTGAGCGTTTGGCAATTTAGTCTTTGGCTTTCTTATAGATGGCGGCTTTCATTATGTGGGTTTTATCACTTTGGGTATTACGCCTCTTTTACTCTTGGCGCCGAGATGAGCGTCGAAGTTTGATCTTCTTACCAGAGTTCCCCCCGAAGATTCCCAGTTGGTTTGTTGGACTTACGCGTAGGAGTTGTGTTGTCCTTCATGAGGAGGGAAGTTGTAACCTTCTGTGCACGTCGTGTCTCTGTGGGCGTTGCATACGCACAGTAGTTGCTCTAACTCTTGTCGAGGGCGTCGTTGGTGGCGGAGCCTCCTGTTAGTGTTACAGCGCGATTCTTCAGTGTCTTGGGAGTCGGTGTGCAACGTTGCTTGGTTGGTCCTGCGTCCTTGGAGGATTACGCGTTATCTGCCCCCGTGTTAAATTGATGATGCTTCGAGAAATCGAGTTATATTTGTAAAGGCCCATCTGATTCAGCGGGTGATAGCTGATGATGCTTTTCATAGGAGCTGGTGATAGTGGGGTGTTAAGTGGACAGGATGTTTGTATTTGGGATGAGCTCTTGGATTATCTACGAATTTGAGGTAGGATCATTGCACTTTGTTGATCTTTGAGCAGATGAAGTACTTCTCTGCAAAAACCGAGAAAAAAAAAGGGGGTCAGCGAGGGCTTTGCCGTCATGTGGGTGATTCTTCCTTGAGAGAAAAGAATGTAGAGAATTAGTATTGGCATCTGAGATGAGTGTCCACTACTTTATTTGGGGTGGCCTGCCCATTTATGGTGTATGTCCCCATTCCCGATTTGAGGGTAGTAAAGTTCTTTCCCATTGGATGGAATATTTATTGCCTTTATCGGATTTAAGAAAAGAGATATTGAAGGAATAGTTTATTGAGAGGTATCCTCCTTCCTTTTTAGTAAGTTGATTGGATTTGGGATAATATTATTGAGAATTATCCACTGTTTTCCTTAAGGAGATTTAATTAAAGATTTAGTTAGATTCACGGGATAATAAGTTATAAGAGTTATTCTACTTTCCTTATTGGCGAAATTCGATCGATTTGCGGGATATGGGCTTTCTCAATTATCTGCAGGCCTTTGGTAGGAGTGGTGGGCCTTCCTTTTGGTAGAAGCTGGGGGCTTGGGTGTTTTATGGGGCACCCCTCTCCTTTGGAGCTGAGCTAGGTAGGCTGCTTGCTATTACCGAGCCTCGTCAATATAGTTAAAGAGTATTTGAGATTTTAGGTTTAAATATTTTGGGTTCCTTGAAAAGAAAAATATAAGATATAAAACCTATGAGTGAGAAAAAAAAATTATTTTTATCTAATAGCATATTATTCAGGTGGTTTGTGAATCTTTTGAGGCTTACTGGTTTTGCTAATATCTTAAAATATCATGTAGGAATATTAATGCAGTTTTTTCTATATAAACAAAATATCTTGTTATTATATGTGATTACGAGTTTTGTAAATTTCTATTTATTTAAATAATATATATGGATCAAATACGTGTTTTGTATGAAAAATGAATTTGAAAATGTTTATGATAAAGATTGAAAGTTATGGAGATATAATTTTGTATTTTTGTTAAATTGGAAACATAAAGGAAATATTTAACCGATTTATACGGCCTCGTTAAAGGGATTATAATAGTTGACAAATATGGCTCTGGTCAACGGGTTATAATAGTTGACAAATATGGCTCCGATCAATGAGTTATAATAGTTGACAAATATGACCCTAATTAATTAGTATAAACTTGACAAATATGACCCATGTCAATGGGTATAAACTTGATAAATATTACCCCGGTCAATGGGTTATAATAGTTGACAAATATGACCTTAGTCAATGGTATAAACTTGACAAATATGGCCCCGATCAATGGGTTATAATAGTTGACAAATATAACCCTGATTAATTAGTATAAACTTGACAAATATGGCCCATGTCAATGGGTATAAACTTGATAAATATTACCCCGATCAATGGGCTATAATAGTTGACAAATATGACCCTAGTCAATGGTATAAACTTGACAAATATGGCCCCCGTCAATGGGTTATAGTAATTAACAAATATGCCCTTCGTCAACGGGTTATAATAGTTGACATTCTGTAAAACAATGTGCCAAAGTGAAAGTGCATAAACATTTTGAAAGTAATAATGACCAGCGAATAGTTGACATTCTATTTAAAACAAAATATGTTTTGAGAACCAAGAGTATAAAGCGAATGACCCTTGTGAGTTAAAATAGTTCTATTTGAAACAAATATGTTTTGAAAACCAAAAGTATAAGTATTTTGGAATTTTTTTGAATGACTCTTGCCAACGAATTAGAATAGTTAACATTTTATTTGAAACAAATATTTTCAAAACCATGAGAGTATTTGTTTTAAAATATTTTTGGATTTGATTATAATATAGAATTGTTTGAAAAACATAAAATATGATGAACATCGGCTTGAAATATATTTATATCTTATTTATTTGTACTCAAAGATTTTATGAGATTTATGAGGAAAATAAAAATATGTTATATATCCTATTTTGTGAATTTAAAATATTTGATCCATAAAACTATATTAACATTTCTTATTGGGTTTTTAACTCACTCCTTATTGTTGATAATTTTCAAGTACCCTAAACCTTTGTAATGAGCAATTTTGGGTAGGCATTGATGAAAGTTAAGAACTAATTTAAATTGGTGTTTATTAAAAAGACTTAGGATTGTTTGATTACTTTAATGCTCTATGATTTAATGTTTGCAAACTTTCATTTAAAAATTTTTATATTGCTAGTATGTTACATTTTGAGAAAATTAGTTTTGAAAATTTTATCTTGTTGGAAAATGCTGGTTTAATAATATTTTGTTATACTTTGAAAAGTTTTATGTCATTGGGAGATTTCGATTTTACGAAATTAGTTTAATTTGTCTTATAAATGTGGAACAAATAAGATTCATGCGAATTTTAAATATGTCATTTACATGCGGAGTTTTATAGCTTTATATGTGAATAGATGGTAACGCCCTTAGTCCAAAGTTTGGGGTATTACAGTTACATAAAATGATATTTATATTAACTCTTGGTATGACAAAATCACAAAATACCCCTATATCATGTACTGTACTGCTCTGTTATGCTCCATTCCGCTCGAGGGGTACTCCATGCACTCTCACTACACTTTGCTCCCACTCCGGCATTTACCCATTTTTCTCCATAATAAGAACTACTCAAAATATGAGTCACAAACTAAAACAAACCATATCTTCTAATCAATTTTATACCCTTTGGAATTATTATTTTTTGTTCTATTCATATTTTCAAAAAAAATTATCTAAACATAGATACAAAGGACTGACGAAAATATCTCATTCTCATAAACCAAACACGGCCAAAAAATAAACATCAATTTTCCACTCAATGAATACAAATCTATCAAACTTTATTCACATTAATGAAACTTTAACTAATCCATAATTGGATTCTTAAAAAATATAGTAAAACTTTGAAATTATAACTTAGATCTTTCTCTTTGCCTTTTAATATGCAGTAAAAAAGCTATATATATATATATATATATATATATATATATATATATATATATATATATATATATATATATATATATATATATATATATATAATTCAAATATATGATAAAAATAAGCATGTGAAAAATAAACAGAAGATTTATGCAATACTTGAGATAGGTTTCTTCTTTACATTTGACATTATTGGAGTTTGAAGTAGCTATAATTGAAATATGATTGAATTTTGATGATGAAATTTACGAAAGTAATTTCACCATAGATTGGTCTCATTGATTCAGTTTGTATTTTAATACAAACTAGATCATATTATTTATTTTATAAGGTATATATGAAGTTATTTTACGAATTTAATGGATAATTGAGTAATCATATTTTACGAAATTTAATGAATGATCGTCAAATGATTAAAAAAATACATTTTTACAAAAAATGAAGTAAAATCAAATAAAAGATCTTACAGGAATGTTCTTATGCTTTAAATGATGTTTAAACATCTCTTATATGACAACTTAAATAATCATCCGACAAAAATTTCAAATATCTCGAACGTTGAAACACCAACATTCTTATTTATAATCAAAACCTATTTTTTTTAATAATCTGTCAAGAGTATAAATATCCATTTTCTATTTCATAGTATTTTTATAAGTTTCTATTTATAATCGCTTTTATAAATGTTCTAACATTCGAGTATAAATATATAATTTCGTTGGATTAAAAACACATGCAAAAGTATCAACATGCATGGAATTTACATGATATTCAATCGATGATTTTTTTTTATGGTAAACATGATATTCATTTGCATGACATGAGATATAATTTAAAATCAAGAAAAATTTTGGTCATGATATTTTATTAAAACTTAAGTAAAACAAACTTGTGATGGAATGGTAAAATACCATTTTTTTTTCCCCCATAATTTGGAAAGATCAAATTGGGAAATATGAAGTGGTCATATGCATCAAGTTTTTTCTTGTTACTCATGATTTCCTTCATAAATTTGACGTAGTTTGGTAATTGAGTAAATGCTTTTGCAAACATAATCTTCACCTATTGACTATGAAGCCTGTGAGAATTTTACATAGGAGTACAATCAAGCTTACTTGCTCTAAACTCATTGGGGAATGGTAGGAGGGGTGGATTGACAAATGAGGGACTGGGAATGTCATTCGTCCCGGAACCACTTTCTCTTTCTCCTTATCCTTTTTCTTTTTCACTTTTAGCTTCTTCTTTTTCTTTCTCAACCCTTGTTGAATTTTCAAGCCTTTTCCCACTCCTTAAGGTAATAGCCTTGCATTGCTATAATTCTTCTTTGTATCACTCGGAAATGACCTTGAAAAGCTATCTTTTATAGCTAGTGCTAGTTGCCCAATCTAAATCTCAATGTTTTTCATAATGGAATCCATGTTGGTGATCTTAACTTCCACATTTCCCAACCATTTATTATGGGCATCATTTCTCTTCTTTGTTTCATTTAGAAGGGCTAAAGTACTTTCCTCAAATGAGGGCTTCTTTTGCCCTTGGTAGTTGGAGCTCGAAGCTCCTTGTTAGTGAAATCTTGGTGGAGCATGTTGTGAACTAAAATTTTGAGAGGTATGCTGAACATTACTCTAATTTCCATTGGATAAGTTCTCATGGTGTCTCGGACCTTGATTATAATGAGTTGGCAAGTTGTTATTTGGTCCGAACACATATCCCCTATTGTTCACAAAATTAGCATCTTCCACTTGAAAAACTTGATCACTAAGGGGAGCTTTGGTATGCAAGTAGGCCATCTATAGCCCAGTTGCTTTCTCTGTACTGTGATATTGATTCATAGAAAGCATCAAATTTTTGGCTAATAACGAGACGTCTTGTCTAATTCTAAATTCTAGCAGAGTTTTCTACTCATGGTAGATCTTTTCACGAAGGGACTTGATAATCATTCTTTGCCAGCTCTTCAAACAATAGGCAAGTTGCCTCCGCATTTTCTAGTAATAAACCCTCCTACGACTACATCCACAATGCTCATAGTGGAGTAATTCAACCCATTATAGAATGTTTGAGTTTGAAACCACAATGCAAATCCATATTGGGGACTTCTTCTTAATAAATCTTTGTATTTGTCCCATGCATCATAAAGGGTCTCATTCTCACCCTGGCCAAATTGGGTAATCTCTGCTCTAAGTTGGGATGTAACCTGATGTGGGAGGAATTTTGTCAGAAAAAGCTTCAACCTTCTCTTCCCATGAATCAAAGCATCATTGAGTTAAATTGTGGAACCAATGTCTTGTGCCTTGTCCTTTGATGAAAAGGGAAATAACTTCAACTTAATGACATTATGATTGACTATATTCATCTTGATTGTGTCCTACCCAAACTCGAAAATTAGAAAAGGTGCCCATTTGGATCACTGAAGAATATTCTTCTTTGTTGTTGCACCATAGATATCAAACTTGGTTTCAACTCAAAGTTATTAGCATCAATGGGTTGCCTTCTTATCATCGAATAAGAAATATAAATCTTACGTCTCCATTAGTCACCTAAAGTAGGCTGCATATTATGTTGTTCATGTTGCTCACTTCTACCTTCACTCTAACTATATTATGATCCTCTTCCATTTATGATTTTTCAGCCTTGAACTGTCTCAAATTTCTCGAAGTTCTTTCAATTTCTAAATCAAGTGGTAACAAATTAAATTTCTTTCTTCTAGGCATACAAGTGGTACCTTCAAGCACAAAAACAAACAAAAGTAAATTTCAGCAAGTAACTGATGAGTCTAAAACTCATCTACTTTTAAGCCATTTTTTTATGCATGTTTAAGGCTTTAAAGATCATTTTATTGCATAATTATGGAGTCTTTATCCAAATTTATGTTTTGCAGGAATTTAAAGAAAATCAGCAAAAATCAGCATAAAATGGTCAAATGCCCAATGTCGCGACATTGGGTGGAGAATGTCGCAACATCAAGTCCAGAATGTCGCGATATCAAGTTCAGAGTTGCAACATCCGTTGAAAGAAGCAACACAAAAAACTTCCATTGTCGCTACATCTCCACGACATCAAAGCGATTTCGCGACATCACAATAAAATGCAGAATTCAAAGTCAATGTCGCTATATCTGGGATTAACCTTAGCGATGTCGCAACATCATATAAGTAATGTCCCAACATTGGCATCAAGACTCAGAACATCAACTCAATGTAGCGACATCGGGTTAGAAATGTCGCAACATCAGTTGAAAGGAAAAGAAAAGAAGATCCAGCAATGTCGCGACATCAGACGGCAATGTTGCGACAGCATATTCGATCTACAACACTGCATCTCAAATGTCGCGACATCGCCACGACATTGCCTGGTGATTTAGAATGCAGAATTTCTACAACAAGTCTTCAATGTCGCAACACCAAATTTGAGCCACGACATTGCTTGTCCAATGTCGCGACATTGACCACGACATTGGCCATGACATCAACACTAGGGCAGAATTTGGGCTTTTCAAAGTCCGAGTTATCCACCTCGTTTTCAGGGCCCAAATCTCTAGGGCTTATAAATGAAGACTCCCTGAGGATTGAGGCGGGAGCTTTATTCAAACCTCTGGAGAGCTTTTGCTCTCGAAACTTTGAGGGCTGCTCGTCTCGTAGTAGGAAGAAGATTAAGCGGCTAGGAGACTTTTGTTTTCTTTTGTTTTCTTTCTTTGATACTTTTCTTATGTACTTCTTTTTCTTAAGAGTAGATTTGTTGAGTTGAAATGTAATATTGAGCTGAAATCATTGAATATCAAGCTCCATTTATGTCTAAACCTGAGTGGAATCTGGAAATTTTCTAGAAACCCATTTTTATTCAGTTTCGATTGCAGTGTCAGTGAATTTGCCTGATAAGCTAGTCATTGATAGTTGTAGTCTAGTTATGGAGAGCTAAGCTCCTGCTGGGAAGGCGTCTAGTGTTTGATTGTTATTTTGTAGTAATTTAAATGAATGTTTTAAGGATGAAAACATGATTGATTTGATTGGTATATGTTCATGTAGCAATTGTTCTTGATATCAGGGCATTATACCTAGAATAGAGTTGTATTTGTGTTACATTTCCGGAGACCCATTTGGTGGCACGAGAGATGGAGATTCTACGAGGAGCACACGGCGAACACTTGGGGTATCTTTGGTGATATATTTAGGGTTAAACCCAAACTCTAGAGTCGTCGCTCAGATAAATCATTAAGTGATTGTTCTAACCTGCGCATTCAAGGTTCCCTTTGTGCAGTGTGCATTTAACAAAGTGTGTTCCTGAGGCACTAGGACCATCTACTGAGTTATCAGTTTAATGTTTAGAGGTGGCATCTCAGTTCGGCAGAATAATCTTGATCCCGTGTTAGCTGAGATTCTAATCAAGGAGAGGGAGAATTCTGCTCAATTTGTAGACTGTGGTACCAATTATATTATAAAGGGATTGTATTACCCTATCTATGGGAGCAAGCAATTTACAGTCCTAAGATATGACTATGAAGTACTAAGAAGGAAAAGCAGTCAGATCTTAAAGAGGATAAAGTCCTACAAGTAGTTCTTGAGCCCAGCAGCTTCGAGGGAACAAGTGTGGTAAGCTAGAGAGTGAAATGTATTATTGTGGTCTTGAGGCATTCCAAAGGCTATACTACCTTGCTCTTTGGCAAATCGACATTCAAGCCCCAAAAGCGGAATTGTTTTTTATAACCATTGAAATTGATAATTCAAAGACGATCCCATTCCCGGTGCCCATTACTCATCAGTGAAACACTTTGATTCCTTTGATTTCTTTTCTTTTAAACTACTTTTATTTTAGTTTTTATTTCAGTAAATTTAGAAGCTCAGATAATGTTAACCTTGAGTAGTTGGGGTAGTTGATCTATAGATTCTCTTATCGATCCTCGTGGGAAAGATAACTTGGACTTAATTGTCCATTTTATTACTTATACGACCTGTGCACTTACATCGATTTATTTAGACCTATCTGCATTTTAATCGTATTTCACATAGAGAAAACCAGTAGCAGAAATTTCAATCCCAAAACAAGTGACAAATTTATGGGCACTGTTGTTGGGTATTTAAGTGAAACACAACAAAAAGAAGTAGATTCGATCTATATATAAATCGGGTCAATCAAGTTTTTGGTGTCATTGTCTGGGACTTTAGTTAGTCTTTGGTAGCCGTGTCGAAAAATTGGTCAATCAAGTTTTTAGCGCCGTTGCTGGGGACTTTAATTAGTCTTTGGTAGCCGTGTCGGAAAATTGGTCAATCAGTAACAAACAAAACAAAATCAATGCTTGAATTAGTAAAATCCCTTTTCACTTTAATATTGCTTTCAGCTAAACGATTGTCTCCCCATCAGCGGCGCCCAACATTTGCCTACTATGTGTATGCAAATTTGTCCGCAAGTATGCAACTAACAAAGAAGTAATATAGTGGACTGAAAATCAGGAGTTATGTCGATCCTATGAGGAAGAGATGATTTAGTCAAACAAGTACTAGTGCTACTCAAAGGCTTCACTATCCAAGCTACCAAATTCAATGATGTGATGGTAACGCTAAATGCTATCAGACCGGCTATTGTTTCGGTAATTTATCGTAATAGAAAATAAACCCGTATCAATCGATCAAATTTATTGATTAAGTAGTATTATTAATATAGAAATTAGAATATTCATCAATTGAATTATCTGTGTGATACATAGCATTATTATGATTATGTTTGCAGCGTAAAGAAATCAATCAAAGTATCTTGGCCCTCTCTCATGTGTCGATCCAGAAGTAAATTGATTAGAAAAAATATGGTAAATCATTGATTCATCTAGTGTTTAGATATATGATTCATTTACAAATTTACTAGATCGAAGATTTATGACGTTTAAAAATTTATAGATCCAATGTTACATTGGTAAAGGTTATGATACATGTACGGGATTATTGCTTTCGATGTGTATGTGAAGCGCCCATTAAGATGTATTAGAAATGATACCTTAGGACGGATGTAAAGCTTAGCAAATTGCTTATGCTCCAAGGACCGAAGACTACGTCGGTTGTAAGAGATGTGAATCTACGTCGGCCAGTTTCTTAGGTGTTGAGTTTATTTATGACGTAAACAGCGACATGGAGTGCAGCTTATTGTAAAGAAACTAAAACTAAGAAGAGGTGGATATTAGAGATTAAATTATCACAAATTGTCATACATACCAAGGGTTTTTTTAAGAACTAAGGCTCTAGAGGTGGTTTGTAATATATGTGCCGATTCCAATTCGACAAGGTAATTAGATGCTTAATTGATGAAATGAAGGTCGAGGGGAAGAGAGTGTGCACCCTCAACTGTCGCTTTTTGGTCACACTTGTAAAACTCAGGAAAATTTGAAATTTTTCGAAAAAGGGTAAAATGGTAAATTGTCACTATAGTATAGGTTGCAAACCTGTAAATTTTCTAGATATCGTATGACAAAACAGACCTCACCGTTGGATTCGTCTCGTGAAATACAATTACTTAGACGAGTTTCGTTAAATTCCGAGACAATCGAGTTTTCTGAGGGCGGTGCGACAGATTGTCGGTAAAACCAACAAGATTTTGGGAAATAATTTAAGTAAAGTTCATTTAAAATGATTTGAACTTGAATTGATATGAAATAAATCGTTTTAAGGGGCGAGACGGACCCGAGACGGGTGGACATGGTGCGGCGTGGGTCGCTCTAACAGAGTTAAGTTAAGAACAAAGGGGATTAGGCACATGAGATCTGTTTCAGTTTTGGCAGAGGAGAGAGAAAGAGAGGGAGAAAGAAACCGGCAAGCCCTTATCTTTTCGATCTACGGAGTTTCGCCGGTCGGATTTTATTAGGCCAAGGCTTAAAGTTCATCGCCTTAACGAGGGCTATGTGTGGGTACCAAAAATGAGAGGTTTCGCCGAAGATCCAAATGAGGAATTTTCAGGAAATTGAAGATTTCGGGCTAAGGAGGCTTCCCACCCATGCTACTATGCTTCAAGATGTAGGGATTCTTCCTACTATAGTTTTAGTTTCCACTTTTGGGCTGATTTTTGGGTTAAAAAATGTGGAATGGTTTAAAGGAATTTGTTTGAAGCGGAAAAATGTAAAACGACTTTACGCCCTAGGTAAGGAGTGTTCGCCTCGCGAGAGAAGGAAAAGATTTGCCTAAGTGAAGGTGTTCGCCAAGGCGAGCCCTAAGTCAACTTCCACGTTGTGTTCTACTTCGCCTAAGCGAACCAGAGAAGTCCTATTGCAAGTTGTTGGGGGACTTTTGTGGCTCGGTAGTGGCCGGTTTCATGGCCCGGTTTGTGAAATGTCCCTGGCATGCTCAAAGTATGGTTTAAGGACTGTTTAGTTAAAATCCTTGCCCTTATTTACTATTTGGGTAATGCTAAAACGACATTAAATGCCGTTTTGTGGCCCGGTCATGGCCATTTGTGTAAAGTGTATGTAATATGTCCCAAAAAGTGTTTAGGGACTGTTTGGATTTAAAAGAATTAATCCGAACTAATAAGGGTCTGTTTGGCCAGAATTGTGGCTTGTTTAAAGGTTTGCTTGGTCTATTTCATGGCTAGTTTAAGAGCCCGGGTTAAGGGGATGTTGGGCTGTTGTGTGGGCACCCTAGATGCCACATTTTGCCTTGAGGATTGAGTGTGTTGTTGCTTGAAATGTGATAGCATGCTTGTTGTTGTGATTAATGAATGTTAATATGTGTGAACAGTATTAACATTGAGTGGATATTTGTTTTTGGAAATTATATGCATGTGATATAATTGTCCGAGGATACTAAGGTAAATTGTATGATTTACTCTTGTCCATATGACATTCATTACATGGGACATGGCATTAACTTACTGATGGCACGTGCATTGGCATATGCTACGGAAACATCGCATTTCATGGGTGTGGATGTGGCGCCCCCAGCAGGGTCCAGTTGCGGCTACCGTCGACCCATGAATACAAGTGGATGTCGGGTTAGCCTTGTGAATCGGGCGGAGTCTCCTTTGTGCGGGGGCTCTACCCCAGATGAATCCTACCATGAAACTGTCTCGAAGCGGTCCAATATGGTCACAATGATACCAATATGGATAAAAACGGTCTCTTGGGCCCATACTACAATATCCATAGAAACATACCAACTATGAATCCAACTATATCCAATAGTTCTAAGAGTTCAAATATTTACTCTTATACAACATATATTAAAATACTCGAATTCTAATACATATAAGCCACCAAAGCCACATTCCGGCTTTCTTCACAGAACTCGACCTACAGGACGAAGCTGATCTCCTCGCACGCTCCATGTACCTGTAAAAAGGGGGTCCCACGACGGGGTGAGCTAAAGCTCGAGTAGGAGAATCGCCACTAAGTGGGCTACTCGCCGCTAAAGTGCGGTCTGTGTTACCAGGCTTAGCAGCGTTAATGAATGTGATACTCGGGATAAACCACCATGACCAACTCAGATCCAGGGTCATAAGGGCTCTCTCACACTTTCGCCTAAGCCTTGTATAGGGAATTATTGTTTATTAGTAGACTGACCCTCGGAGTGTATATATATATCGATTGGGCGCTCAGACGATTGATATTTTTCATTCTAAGACTACCTCCGATAATTAATATTTTATTTCTGCTCCAGAGGCAGACACCACAGAGCTAAATCTAAATGCACTAATTCCTATAATCTTAGGATCATTAGAGTGCATATAGGAATTACATGTGTGCCAATTCAATCTGATGTCGAGATGCAAATATATAAACACGAATATATTCACATAAAATTTAATCACCTGAACATGTTATGTAATTATCATTTCAAACATCAAAATTAGCTCCTTGGGCTAATGATCAAGCACAAACAATTCGATTCGAATTCTTACTTCGTAGCGTATTTTCACGAAAATACATTTTTCGGTATCCTTTATTCTTAGGAGCAGTAAAACCACAGAGTTTACAGAGTTTCAATTCAACAATTAATCGGTTCACTTTGTGAACATTCATTTCCATGACCATTCGGCCTTTTTCAAATAATCCATACATTAACACATGATTTCACAATAAACAAAGCCCAAAATCAGCGTGGAATGGTCACGGGGTGTCACATAAGGTTTAAAATATAACAACTTGAGTAAGATTTGGAGCCAGATCAACTGACTCAGCATTACCGGTCGCTCAAACATTCGCAAATTGCTTAAGAGGAATAAAACCAAGTAGGGAGAAGCCCTACCTCTCGGAGTTTGAAGAAACTCCTTAAATGCAAGTACTTGTGTGACCCTTTCCAGCGTAGAGCAATTCTTCTTAACTGTCCGAGCGCTTGAAGCGTTGGGATGAAATCAGTATTTAGAGAGAAATTGCTCATTCTCCCAAATCTAAATGAAGTAAATACTGGACTGACATTTTCTCCTCTCACGTTTTGCTTTTGCTTTAATTGGAGAAGAAGGTACTATTCTCTATTTTGTCATTTTCTAACTTAAACAATTTCAAAAAGGACCATTATGTCCCTCTTTTCCCAGTTTTGACATTCGGCACTGTCTCGGCCGTCCATTTTCATCATTTCTCTACTGTTTACCACTTGCTGGTACATGAGTCGTGTTATGACTTTCGTCGCATCGAAAATCGTTCACGGCACGAAACGTGATGCCTCAGCGTGCCAACTCATTGTCTCGGAATATTCAGCGAAATTTTCACGTGCCCGACTAGATTTGCGAGGCGATTCAATGGTGAAATCCAGATTTGTCATCTGAGATCTAAGGAATGTTACAAGTTAACCGAAATTACAATTTTATGTCAATTCGATTTTGCCCTTATTCGAAAATTGGAATTTGCAAGGTGCTACGATTCTCCACTCCTTAAAGGAATTGCGTCAAAGAACTGGAGCCGATCCTTCTCCCGTAACATGCATATGCAACGCGCGCTCTATCATGCATGTAACTAGCCAAAATTAAATTCAAGCGGTAAACCACGTACCATCCCACTAAGCAAAAAGGGATAGGTGGCGCTACAATCATGTCCTCGCTCCCCGCATTATACTCCTCACTCCATAGTGCACGTATAGCGCTATCACTTGCCTGCGGGTCTTGCGTGCTTAAGACCCAGATCTATTATCCAACTGATGCACATTGGTCCCTCCTCGAAGGTCCCAAATCCAATGTCGACCTCGATCACACATCCCCGATCCACCACATGAGAAATTTGGATGCGGAGTATATTCCGGAGCGTAGGCGTAGAAACACCTCGTGGACACGACATCTTTGGCGTAACCTGTGCCGTCTGTAATGGTGCCTATCATTTGAGTATCTGAAGGTCCCGATAACCTGGCGATAACTTCCCGCGTTTCGCGGGGCGACCACTCCCTCTTAGGCATCACCTTGAGAAGGCGTGATCCCAGCCTCGAGCTGGGGGTCGGCGTCGTACATCCGCTTAGCTCTTCTGCAGGCTGCGGCGTGAGAGGCATTTGTCGTATCAAGCTCACCTTCTGAGGTGTCTCTAATCGAATCGGGACCGTGATGGAGCTCTACTCAGCC
Organism: Tetrastigma voinierianum; assembly: GCA_016808115.1. NCBI lineage: Eukaryota > Viridiplantae > Streptophyta > Magnoliopsida > Vitales > Vitaceae > Tetrastigma > Tetrastigma voinierianum. The sequence continues at coordinate 62,643 of JAEQBH010008433.1, read as the reverse complement.
TCGGTCGCAGACATGCTTGATGGAGTCACATGGTCTCCGTACGATTGCCTAAATACGGTGCCATGTATGCTAAACGATAACTATTGTCATGGTAGATTCCACTTTAGAGCTAATGCTCCTCTAGCTATATGATTCGGGATGCTCGTAGCATAATCTAACACAATATATAATCCATACAACGGTGTCCCACCGCAAACTCTGCTTTGTGTGTAGCGACCTTTCAAGGTCTGTCGGTGACAATCCATTTTCATTTTCATTTCCACTCATTTCATTCTTGGAAAATTCTAGAAAAAAAAAATATCTATACATATTTTTTTTTCATTTTCCACACTCATATAAATTTATAAAAATCTATTTTCTTCCATTTTCTTCAATTTTACAACTTGTAAAACCTTAGAAAATTATTTTCTTCAATTTTCATCCAATAAATTTATAAAAATTTGCTTTATTTTCATTTCTTTTCAGTTTATTTACCTTTGTACCACCGAATATTTTCTAAAATATTTTCTAACACATCCATGTGCTAATCACCAAGCACACATACAATCTCAACACATAAAAATCATGGTATACACACCATTCATCAATAATTCACCAAATCACACAAAACACACAAAGCACGTGCATGTAGTGTCCTAGTTTTGTCCCGTGATTTCCTAGGTAATCTCATACCTAGCTAGAACATGAAAGACCACACCTAGTGGTGATGCTCTCCCTCGACTAAGGCTAAGCCCAAATCCTCAATCTATGGGTTTCCATATACCTATACTCCACATCAAACCACCTAGTGGTGATGGATACTGAGCAAGAGCTCCTAGGTATTCGTATACCTAGGCTCACGTCTGGCTGTGGCGCTGAACCCAGGGTCCGTTGACTACGAATCAGCCGCGGAATACTAGTGAATGTCGGGTGACGGGCATTTTTCCCGCAATCGGGCGGGAGTCTCCTTTATGCGGGGAGCTCTACTCGAATACAATACTTGTATAAAACACAGCCTTATTTACTGTCCCCAAGCAGGTCGATATATCCAATACGACCACTTGGGCCCATAAACAGTACTCAATATACATACCAATCATGAGTCCAACTATATATCCAATAGTTACAAGAGGTAATCAATTCTCCTTTATACAACACATATTAAAATTATAACATTCTAATACATGTATACACCACAAATCGAAACCTAGTAGGCTTATATTACAAGCTTCGGCCTCACAGGGCCAAATTAGTCTCCTCGCACGCTCCATGTACTGTAAAAGGGGGTCCCACGGCGGGGTGAGCTAAAAAGCTCGATGGAGAAGTCGCCCTAAGTGGGCTGCCACCACCACCTAAGTGCGTGCAATGTTCCAAAGTAAACACACATTCCAAGCAAATGCAGTCCTTTATTTGAATGTCTACATGACTGACTCGGATCCAGGAGTCCTGCAGGCTCCTCTCACACTCGCCTAAGCCTTAGGGGTATTGTTTTATTAGTGGACAACCCTCCGATGTATATATATATATATATATATATATCAATTGGGCAGCTCCGACGATTGATATATTGTTGTTTGTGGACTACCCTCAGGTGAATATCAATTGGTAAAGCTCAGACGATTGATATTTTCATTTGAATTTACCCTCAGATAATTAATATTTTAGACTACCTCCAGAACCATTTTCTCAAGACTCATCTCATGCACTAACTCCCCATAGTCCTAGGATGTTCGGTGCATATGGAATGCATGTATGCAGGTTCGATATAGTCTAATCACATGCGAATATATAAACATGAATATACTCGCATAATTCAAATCACACAATCATGTTATGTAATTATCTGAAACTATCACATTAAAAATTAGGCTAGCTTGAAATTTAATGATGTCAACAAGTAATTCAATTTAAATCCTTTCGACCAAACACATATTTTCACAAAAATATATTCTTGTATCCTTATTCTGAGCAGTAAAACCTAGGTTTCCGGTTCAAACCTTTCGACAAGTCATCGGTTCACTTTATGAACCCGCATCTCACAACCATTCCCGGCCTTTTCCAAACCAATCCATGATTTATGCAAAATGCAACATTCAAACACCCGAATCAGCCCGTGGGCAGTCACGGGACTGTCACATTTGTCAGGTTTCAAAATCCTAATACTTAGGTTCAATTTGGAGCCCCGTCAGCAACCCCTCACGGCCTCATTCGACTCAAACATTAGTAAAACACTTAAAATGGCTCCTAAAACTCAAGTAGAGGAGAAAATCCTACCTCAAGGAGTTTGAAGAAGCTCTAAAATCCGAGTGCCACGAAGCCCTCTCGCGTAGAGCGGTTCTCCTTCTTGTCCCAGAAACTGCCGGCAGATGCGATCGCCCGTATTTCTAGAGGAAAAGCCTTCTCACACTAGAAAAACCTCCATTTAACTCTTTGGACATTTCATATTCATTTGCTCTCACGTTTTTGGTTTAGGAAGGCCGACCCTTGTCGAATTTTGTCATCAGTGACTTAAAATCGAATCCAAAATGCCTATTATGTCCCTTCATTTACCAGTTTTGACATTCGGCACTATCTCGGACATCCGATTCATCGTTTCTCTACTCATGCCGCATGGCACATGGGTACATGTTATATGTGACTTCAAACCATCAAAATCGTTTTCACGGCACGGCAGCGATGCCTCGAGAAACGTGTGCGACTCAGGCGTCTCGAATATTACGAAATTTTACGTGCTAACTAGATTTTGCGAGACGATTCCAACGGTGATATCCGTTTTGTCATCCGAGATCTAGAGAATTAATTAGGGATTTTTAACCGAAATTACAATTTTGTAATCGAATTTACGATTTTGCCCTTATTCCAGAAATTGGAATTTCTCAGGTCTTACAGTGGATGCATGGTTAGGATCAAATACCGAAATTGGTGATTTGATGAGTGGGCTCGGTACTGTTGGATGAAGTCTAATAAGAATTAACACGAGTTGCATGAAGCGAAAACTTGGTAATCAGGGTAATAGCGAAGGCTAGACACTCCCTACGGGTGAAAGACCGGTTGGTTTACCACTCACGGCGGTAAAAGGGATCAAAAATCTGCTACCCAGAAAAGACACAATGGTTTTGTACAAAAAATGTCCATTCGAAGAATCACATCCAAAAGTTTTGGTTTATAAAAATATGACTTTTGTTTTAAAAATGATCATTGGATGTAATCTATCAATGACGGTTTTTATCACACATGGGCATCGCATTATGTGGTGGGAGTCGGTAAAGACTCGGGCATGGTACATGAGTGGGTCTCATTTCATTTCATGGCATGGCATTTTGGATTCCAAGTTATAGTTGGCATATTCTGATATCTTTGGAATGTTGATGTGAAGTGTAAGCAATGCATATGTACTTAGGTGGGGAGTAGGCTTTGTAAGAATTACTCTACTGGTTGTGGCTCACCCTATATGGGATAACATTTTAGGTGTGGGAAACGCGTCGATTTGTGGTTCTCATCAGGGCTTGCGAGAGTGAAGAAAGTCAGGTTGTGACTTTGTGATCATTTTGTAAAATGTTTGAAGTAAATTCATTTTGACATGTATAGATGTGTTTATGAGTGAAATATAACTCATATGTGTATTTTCATAGGCGAACCAGGAACAGCTGCCAAGTGTTGTTTTTCCTGCTATACTATATTTGGTGCAAAATGGTAGTTTGGAAGAGCTCCTAACACAAAGGGGGCTTTGTCCGGTTATGTGAAATGATGGGTCCCGGTGAATGGGACATACAATGTGGTATTGGGTTATACGGCATCCATAGAGCTTCCGCAGGTTAATGGTTACCCTCAGATTTTGTGGCGTCACAGCTTGGTATCAGAGCATAGGTATGTGATTACTTAGGGCTTGATGGGCATGGGTCTAGACCATTGCATTCATTGTGCATTTCATGTTTGGTGCTTAATATGCTACATGATTTATGTGTTGTGTGTTGTGTGAATAATATACATGGTAAAGTGTATATGGAAAAAGTGAAACACTAGGGTTAGAAAACATAACCTTAAGGGTTCGTGAAAAATAACGAATGGGATAGTTCAAGATGTAGATGTCTATTAGTAGCCGGCACATGCACTACTAGTTAGATAAGGAGAGAAATCTCAAGGTTTATATTTGATCCCTATTTCTTTGGAATACTCTGTATGACTGAATTGCTATCTAACATACGTAGATGGCTAGTCGAGGAAGAGGATGTCAGGTCAGGTGGAGGCGACAATAACCGCCACCGGTGCCTAACAGCGAACCTTCATGGAGAATTTATTGGTCTTTGCGGCGCTACCGTTCTTAGCAGTAATTTACAATGAGCTACCACCATTGCACAGGCTAGTGCAACTGTGGGCCAGGGAGGGCCGAGTAACCTCTAAAGGTTTAAGGCACATGATCCTCCAACCTTCAAGGGAGGAGGGGAATCGATGGAAGCTAATCATTGGTTCTAGCAAGTTGGCAAGATCTTGGAGGCTATGGAGATCACCACCGATGCCATGAGGATAAGGCTAGTTGTATTCCAGCTAGAGGGTGAATCCCAAATATGGTGGGATTGGGTCAAAGCCTCAAGGAACTTGGAGGCAATGACATGGGAAGAGTTATGTGAACTCTTCATGGGCAAGTATTTCTCGGCATCTGCACGACATGCAAAGGCTCGGGAGTTCCTAGAACTAAAACAAAGAATGATGACAGTACTCGAATACGTGGCTAAGTTCATTGAATTAGCACGTTTCACTAACAATTATATGGCCACGAACATAGCCCAGAGTGAAAGTTTGAGGGGATGGTGCAGAATTGTCCATCATAGGTAGAATTATGGGACTTCTCCTGCGAGATATGGGTTTATGGTCAAAACGACTATGGCCATTGAGAGGGGTGGAGCCGGCCTTGCGGCGCCATCCAGGGATGCAGGGAGTAAAGATAAGAGGAAGGAGGGCCAACCTTCTTCTTCTAGCTCATGAAAGAAGCAGAGGACTTCTGCTCCTCATGGGTTTCAGGGATAGGGCCACAGCTATCAGGGCTAAGGCCAAGGTCAATCATCCCAAGATGGGAGGCATATCAAGGCTACTGGCCAGCGAGGGCAGAGGACATGTTTCTTTTGCCACCGGCTGGACACTTAGACGGGATTGTCCGCGAGTAGGGATCCCGAGTTATGGGACACCCAGATCCACAGTCATCAATGGGATGTTGAAACGAGACTCGGTTTGTTCACCATGGAGCCAAGGAACCCGTGTCGATCTCGAGTCTTTGCCACGAGGCCCTGGCCATTCCTGATCAAGTTGGATGGGCCAAGGCATGGGTCGAGTCGAGACGGGGGGATCATAGTCGGCACTTGAGGACTTAGGGGGCTTGTCTACGCCATCACACCTCGGCCCGAGCTTGCGGATCCAGGTCAATCATTGGTATTTCTACTCTTTCGCTTATGGGCAAGAGTGTTGTTTGATTTTGGTGCATCTCATTCGTTCATTGTTGCATCATGTGAAAGAATTTGGATTAGAGGTTGAAACCATCGAAGAGCCGTTGCATGTGAGTTCTCCCCTAAGAATTAGGGTGAGAGTTGGTCAGATATGTCGGGATTGTGAATTAGAGATCTCAAGGATTCTACTTACTATGGACCTTAGGGTCATGGACATGTTGGAATTTGATGTCATCCTTGGGATGGACTGGTTGATGGCACATCGAGTCGTCATTGATTGTGATTGTATGAGGGTTATTGCCTACACACCGGATGATGTTTGTGTTATGTTTCAGGGGGATAAGCACGATGTTTTACCCCAAGTTGTGTACAATTCTATATGGCATAGACAGTTGATGGGTTGGTTGGCAAGCCTTACCCTAGAGGACGAGGCGAGACAGAAGTTGGGTCTACCTCGAGTGGTTTGCGAGTATAAGGATTGTAGCGACCCCCGAGCCCGACTCGACCCTGTTGGCGGATCAGGCAGAAAGCAGGGACGCCAGGTCGAAGTCATTAATCAAATCCCTTTAGTTATCGTTTATTAAATTTTAGTTTTCAAAAGAGTTTCTGACCCAAATCCTCGAACTCGACCAGGTTGAGGATCAATCAGGAGCAGGTTTACTCAGACATTTTCAGTATCTCTTCAAAACATTTTGTTTATGTTATTCTATTTTAGACCTTTTTATTAAGAGGAAGCATTTCATTTTAGGCAAGCCCATATACATTTACAATTTCAAAAGACTCATAACATTTACATTTAACAAAATGCATTTACAAAATAAAGAAAGTTGAGTTGGAAATTGTTTTACAAAAATATCAATGTTGAAAGAAATGGGTGAATGCATGGCGGAGCATACTGCAATTCTATCTACATGACTCTGAGCTCCTCGATCTTGGGTCTTGCTTCCTTGCCTATCTGCTTTCGGTACTGCGCATTGACAATACGCTAAGCATTTCATGCTTAGTGGTTCTATCTGATTCTCTATTCCATTTCGGTTCGGTATATATATCATTGCATTTATCAAAATAATGCCTTTATAATGTTTGTGTAATGTAAGATGCTTATCTGAAATACAACTTTTTATATCATGTTTCACTTTTAGGTTTGTGATTTCACATATAACTACTTAAGTCAACATTCCACGGCTTGGTCGGTTGGTAGATCATGTCACATTTGTCATTCGATTGTAATGTGGTTTCACATTCAATATTACCGTTTCACATATGGCTACTTAAAATCGACATTCACAATAGATTCGAGTTGGTGAATCACAATCACATTTATCATTCGGTAGCAATGTGATTCCACATCAAATTCTGGTTACCTTCCATAGCCAATTGAGTTGGTGAATCAGGTCATGTTGGTCGTCGATAACATTCGAATCAACTTACTTTTATGTAATAACTTCACTTATAGTTCAAATATTCGCACACATGCATATATTTGATAAACATTTCGAAAAACAAGAATTCAAATCACTATATATATACTTATATATATTTCACAAATAACATTCATAGCGATCCTTAATCCACATTTTCAAATCCATATGCACTTTCGTAATGAATTTCCAAATTTATTTGGTATCTTGCGAGAACACTTGAAATGGAGATAAATTCATTGAACAAACCCGATTTTGATTCCTTTTCTTTTGATGTCGATCCTAAAATTAGGGTTGTGGAGTAACCGCCGCACCTAGTCAAATACAAATTCATACTCTTAATGATTAAAGCGATAATCATACTAAGCGATTATCGCGGCGACGAGTTCAATACGTTTTCAACATTCTTATTGTATTTGAACCCCATTATTCATTTTCTTAGATTCACTAAACATGGTACACGAATCCGGACCAGCAGCGTGAAAATATGCAAAAATCAAATTCTTGGAACTAACTGTGCTTGAGTACACCTTTGACTTGTACGGTACGGGTTGCTAACCTACTCAGCATTGCCGGTACACCTTTGACTTGTCTGCAGATATAGGACTGCTGCTGACTGTGCGGTACACCCTCACAGTTTTGCCCATAAATGTTCGATTTTGGCTTTGCTCCATTTCATCCACAATCTTCTCCAATTAGGTATATCAAAATCCACCATGGAATCTACCCAAAAAACAACCAAAGGTGGTTTAGACTCAATAAAAATCAATTTTCCTCATGTTAGGGCTTTTTCCCCCAATCAAAATCATAAATGAGGAAGTTGAGGTTAATTTTTCTTACCTTATCTCTTCAAATCTCCTCTTTCCATATTGTTTGATCTCTTAGGAGCAAGGGTGGGAATAAAGCCCTAAAGCTTGATCTCTTGCCAGAAACCTAGCTTTTCCCTTTTTTTTCCTTCCTTCTCCCTCAGCAGGTTGCTCTTCAAATGAGCCCCAAGACACATTTTGGTCTTTTAAACTTCTTTTAAGTGTAAGGCCATGTTTGGCCTACACCACTTTATCATTTCTCATTTTCCTTTTGCTCTTAAATCTTATTCCTTATAAGGCCTTGTTTGGCCTGATAAATCGATTTTCCATTTTGACATTCTAACTTTTTAATTCACATTCCTTATCATTTTATCATTTATTTCATATTAGCATTAAAGCTATCATTTTACCCATGAGTCCTCATTTTACAAATTTCCACATTTTTCCCTTTTTTTCACTTGGGTCCTAGTTAAAGGGTTCAGTAATTTCTCAATTTAGCATATAATAGTAATCCTTATGCTCACTTTAAATTTACATTTCATAATTTGTCAATTTATCAATTTTCGGAAAAACCATGTTTAAGCAATTCATACCCAAAATGTATATAATAAAATTATTATAAAAATTCTAGGGTATTTTTGGGGTGTTACAAGGATATTTTTCCGAATGAACTACCGTGATTACCTCCTCAGAGGGTTGTAGACTTCACTATTGAGTTTCACCCTGGTACATCGCTTATTTCTATGACTCCTCATAGAATGACACCATTGAGTTATAGGAACTCAAGGTCAAATTACAGGAATTGTTAGACATAGGTTTTATGAGACCGAACACTTCACCTTAAGGCACTTCGTTGTTGTTTGCCAAGAAGAAGGACAAGACCCTTCGGCTATGTATTGGCTACATGTAGTTGAATAGGTTTACTATCAAGAATAAGTACCCTTTGTTGAGGATTTATGATTTGTTTGATCAATTAAAAGGGGCGCGGGTTTATTCCAAGATAGATCTTCGCGCCTGTTACCATCAGTTGAGGGTTAGGGAGGCAAATATTCCTAAGACAGCGTTTTGGACGCGGTATGGGCATTTCGAATTCACAATAATGTCTTTCGGATTGACGAATGCTCTAGCGGCTTTCATGGATCTCATGCATAGGGTATTCCAACCCTATCTAGATCAGGTCGTCGCGGTCTTTGTTGATGACATCTTGATCTACTCCAAGTTTGAGGAGGAGCATAAGGGTCATTTGAGGATTGTGCTCCAGGTTTTGAGAGACCATTAGTTGTATACCAAATTCAGTAAGTGTGAATTCTAGCATACTGAGGTGAAATTCTTGGGGCATATGGTATCAACTTCAAGTGTCAGGTGGGCCCAGAAGAAGGTTGAAGGCAATTATGAAATTTAGGAGGCCGAGGAAGTTGGTCTTTAAGATCACAGCAGGTTTCTTGGGGATGACGGGGAGTGGCCTAGATGTTCATTGAGGACTTCTCCCGATTAGCTGCACTTATAACGAGATTGACTCAGAATGAGGTCAGGTTTGAGTGGAATGACTTATGTGAGAGGGCATTCCAAGAATTAAAGAGGAGGCTTACGTCAGCTCCCATTCTTATAGTTCCAGAGAGGGGACATAGGTATACAGTGTATTGTGATGCCTCGAATGACCGATTTGGATGTGTTTTGATGCAATCCAGGAGGGTAGTGGCTTATCGTTCTCGACAGTTAAAAAACCACGAACATAGTTACCCTACACATGACATGGAGTTGGCAGTCATTGTCTTTGCCTTAAAGGCTTGGCGCGGGTTATCTATCTGATGGCTTGATTCGAGGAGTGTTTTACCATAAGGAGTTTGAGTATATTTTTTACATAGGGGGACCTCAACATACAGAGCAACGGAGTGAGATGCAAAATGTTGGAGGATTATAACTTCACTTTACGATGGCCACCATCAGAGTAAAGAAATGTGGTGGTGGATGCACTTTCTATTCAGAGTCTAGGGTGTTGGCTAGTGTGGCTTCTCGGGAGTGGCAGATGCTCGAGGTTGTGAGACAGTTTGGGCTGTACTACAGGGATAAGACTCAGGGTACTTTGGGGATTTTAGTGGCTACGCCTTCCCTAGTAAGCAAAGTAATCGAGTTCTAGGGACAAGACACAGAGATATTGTCCATCAGGGACCAGGTATGGTTAGGTACAAGTGACGAAGGCTAGGCCATGCACACATATGTTAGTCTTCGGTATAGGGGATGGGTTGTGGTTCCCTAATCAGCAGATCTGAGAGAGAAGATCCTCAGGGAGTTCCATTGTTCCCGTTTTGTAGTGCATCAAAGTGACACGAAGATGTACCATGATCTTCATCGCCAGTATTACTAGAGCAAGATGAAGAAACACGTCAGAGATTTTGTTCTTCGATGTCTCACTGATCAGCAGGTAAAGGTTGAGCACCGAAGGCCAGAAGGTTTACTCCAGCCCTTGGAGGTAAGTAAGTGGAAGTGGGAGCACATCATGGTGGATTTTGTGACTCACTTGCCACAAACATCATGAGGGCATGACGCGGTGTGGGTGATAGTGGACCGGCTTACTAAGTCGACACACTTTTTGGTTGTGCAGATGACCCTCACTCTAGAGGAATTTTGCAGGTTGTACGTATGGGAGATAGTCCGGTTGCATGGAGTGCTGGTGTCTATATTATCGGATCGGGATCCCAGGTTTACGACTCATTTTTGGAAGAGTTTCCAGCAAGTCATGGGAACATAGTTGATGATGAACACGACTTTTCATCCCCAAACAGACGGTTAGTCAAAGAGAACCATCTACATATTAGAGGACATGCTACGAGCATGCACCCTTCATCTCAAGGGTAGTTGGGAAGAGCATTTACCCTTAGTGAAATTCGCCTACTACAATAGTCATTAGGCGAGGCTCCCTGAGGCATTACTATGAATGTTTCTGTGAGGTGCTTGGCCGTCAGAGAGGGTGTGCAGTACGGTGTAAGTAGGGCGCCACACATGAGGCGCTAAGTGTCGGCGAGTATTTTGGAAGAAATTGTGAAATGTGATTCCCCAGTAAACCAGGAATGTGATCTTGAAGAAAACGAAATTGTAATTATAGTAAAGGATATGAATCGTAATCAAAGTAGAGATGGTAGTAGCCAGAAATAAAATAAGTTGTTGATCTTAAAATATTAAAGAGATGGATTTAGTTGCAATTGAGGAAAGTTAATATTATAAAGGGAGACAAAAGCCAAACTCATATTTTGGTCTCAAAATTTCTAAGATGGCAGTAGGAGGGAGGAGAGGAGAAAAGAGGAGAGGAGGAAGAAGGAAGAGGAAGGAGAAGGAGAAAAATGTATGTTTTTATTTTAAATCAAGTGTATTTTGGTTTCCTAAGATTTGGTAGGGAGATTAGTGCTCCTTTGGTCTATGGTTTTGTGGAGAAATCACATTAACCCTAGAATTCTTGAGGATATGAGGGTAAAACCCAATTGGTGTAAAATAAATGTGGAATCATCATAATTATATGGTTTTATATAGAATTGGTGGACCTTGGGTTAAATTCATATGAGTTCTTAGATTTTCACCTAGGGTTTTGTGGTATGAGGTTCCAAACCACCAATACAAGTATTATGGAGTTGTTTTGGATGAATTCCATGATGAATTTTGAGGAATGGTTGTAAAAAAAAAAACAAAGGAGAATGTTGGGTTTTAAAAGTGCTTTGTCAAAATTTATATAAAACCCCTGTTTTATTTTAGCTATAGATTAAGTTAGAATCCATCTAAATGAATTGATTCTAATTGTTAAAGAACATAAGAGATAGAGATAAATGTATAGAAGGGACCAAGAGCAAATTAGCAGCTCTAAGGCTCCCAAATACGGACTGAAAGGTGAGCTCATGCAACTCATTGAATTATGTCTCTATTTTGGGTATGGTTTGTAGTGTTTTGGTCATAAGTGGATTTTCCGCTCATCCCAAATCAGTGATTCAAAATTCTGGGTAAAATAGACTTCTAGGGAATAAGTTATCTGAAGGAAGTACAAGCAAGTGTAACCCCAAAGTGCCTAGAAATTTTTCAAGTGGGCTATGTGCGAGATTACAATTACGTCGAGAATTTAGTGAAATCTAGATATAAAATACAATAACTTGAGTTTTGGTGATCCAAATTGGGTGATTCCAATTGGAGAAGAAACCTTAGAACCATAGCTTCAAATGAGTGAAGAAAAAATTTCCAATTTATGGAATTAAGATCCCAGAAATCAAGGATAATAGTAGGTGATTCAATGAGTTAACAAAATTGGCATCAAAAACATGTTGTAACTTGTGTTATGTGGCTGAAGGCTTTAGAGAATGAATTTTAAATTGAAAATTTAAAGATATGTCATTGAATATGTAAAGGACTGATCTGGAGAGTTTCATAATTTTTTAAGACCTTTTGAATAATTTTTGGGTAATAAAGTCTATAGAGTATTATTGGAAAAAGGTTGCCAAAATTAGTGGTTTTTTTTTTTGTTAGGGTTTTTTTAGTGCTCAAGGGTAAATTGTTAATTTGGCTTTATATGAATGTTGTTTGACCTTAAAGTGACTTGCGTGTGAAGTACGTTAAGTCTTACGCTATCACATGAGCGATTAATCGTTGTCGTATTCGTTGAGTGTGTGAATTTAAACGAGGCGGGAAAGTAATTGGAGTTGTCTTTCAAGTTTAAAGCAAGGGTGAGTGTAAAACTGATTTTTTGAAAATTGAGTTTTAAAAGTGAAAGATTTTAAATGTTAAAATGAAAAGTTTAATGTAAATGTTTATATATGTATATTATTAAATATGTATGCATATGTTAAGGCATTATGAGAAAGTTTAAAAATGTGTAAAGAATGCATGTGTTTTAATGATAAGTAAAGAATTTAAATAGATTTATAAATGTATTTTGAAGAAATGTTTGCGATGTTACCCTAACCCTATATGACATTATGAAGTACGATATCGAAGTAGGAGCACTTTAAAGCGTGTAAGGACAGAGGGTAAAGTTATAGGTTACTAAGCCGAGGGGAGGAATAGGTGTTTAGGTAATATCCTTACACGTGATAAAGTGCTATGGTGGAACCCTATGCAGCGTGAGTTTCTGCGGCGTGGTTATGGCCCCGGAATGAGGCGCCTCACCGTCGGTACCGACTGTTCGGTGTGTTTATCCCCAGGTTTATCGAGGAAAGAAGAAATAAAGAAAGAAAGAAAGTTTAAGGCATAAATTGATTTTTTAATTGTATAAGTATTTATTACTTTGCTATATACTGAAAATGTTATCTAAATAAAAATGTACACTCACTGAGCTCCTTTACTTCACTCTTTTCTGTATGTTTCAAAACAATTTCGAGACCCAGGAGCAGTGCGGCCGGTGAAGCATCCTAGCGTGAGTCGAGCCATCGAGGGCAGCATGTGATTGCATTGTATATATATTTTGCATATTGTATATGTTGAATATTTTGTCATGTATATATGTATATATGTATATATTTTGAAAGGAACTGTAGCTTTGATCCTGGAATTGGACGGAAATGCGTAGGCGTCGGCTTAAGCCGGCTCAAAAGCCCCGATCTTTTGATAAAAATGTGCATGGAATAGAAAAAGGTTTGAATGTTTTGATGATTTGAAGTAAATAAATGTATATGTATGTCTATTGTGTTTGATTGGGTTGTGGACAAGGAGTCTTAAAATGGAAGTTGAAAATTGAAAGATTATAAGTGTTTTTAAATGTTTTCCCAGGTTTTTGTAAATTTGGGAAAGTCAAAAACTAAGTAGATTTTACGAAAAATCTAAGTGTTTAAAAAAAAAAATTTACCACTTAAGCTTCCGCATTATTTTCTAAAGATATATTTATGGATTGTAAGGGGTTCGCTCCATGGATTTTATTTGATTGTTTTGAGGAAAGTTTTATATCCATTGGAGTGCAGGAGGTCCCCTCGGGTTCATGAGGTTAATCACAGTGGGACCTTCAACGTCGTATCAAAGCCAAGGTTTTGAAAATGTTATAAAGATTTGAAAATTTTATTTTCATACTTGAATTGTTTAATGTTTTATTTTAAAAATTTCATAAATTATTTGCCTGATTTAAAATCATATATGAAAATTACATGACATATTAAAATTTTGAATTCTCATAAATGCGTCGTCGAGGCCAGGCCCAGCCACGGGAGGAGAGCTCTGAGGCATTGGGTACCACCACAGGAACATGTTGATGGTCTGCGTATGTTCCTCCGCCCATTCACATAGTGACCCTGTGCCTTCGGATCCGCATAGACAGAGCCGCCAGCCTCACGGGTCGTGGGAGGACGAATGCCTTTAGAGTAGATGGCTCGGCTTTTAGCCCTTTGCGTTACGACGGCCGAGGCTGGTGGCTTCTATAGAGAGGGCAGCTAGGGGCGCGAGGAACTATGATGGATTGGGGAGACCCGAAAGGCCGTCATGGTTAGAGAGAAATGGCGGAGTCACCGGGTGATGCATGTCGTTGGTGAAGCGATGGTCACTTTTACGCCTTTCTCCTACATGTGAGCATTAGAGTGGTGGAGGGCGAGTTCAAAAGGAAGTGCGAGGAGAGTGTCACAGGCACGGTTGAAGGGAATTCTGGGTTTGAAGTTGTTCAGCCCGGTCTGAGAGATCTGGCTAAGACCATTCTTTAGGAGTGAAGCGGGGGGATACTCTCGTGACAACGATTATGGCGAAGTTTTACGAGCTATTGAGGCATCATTCCATTTAGCAAGGGGATGATGAAGTTTAGAAGACCGAGGTTTGTTGGCAGGTCTTAGTCCGGCGATTAGGACCTGACCGTCGACAGCCCAGTATAGCCCGACGATGAGACCCTTGAGTTAGGATTGAGATGAGCATGGGGTTGAAATCCCGGGCTCATGATCAAGGACGGAAAGCGGGTAGGTCGACATGGGTTCGAGGGAGTTCAGTAAACGATCCAGGGGAGAAAGACCTGATGGGCCGTGGCGGCGAGCCCGGTCGGGGACACTGATCTAGCAGGGTTCGGTGAGGCCACGGGCGAGGTAACTCAAGGGTCAAGCCAAAGTGTGCTCGATTAGGAAGAACCATTATGGTGAGTGCAGTTGGGGCGCGACGATTGCTTTAAGTGCGGATAAGCAGGGACCGCCGCCCATTAGAGTGCCAGCGGTGGTTTACGGAAGTGGATCGGGGAGTGGGACCGGCCCGAGAACGAGACGGAGTTCGGTCAGCGTGGGGAGTTAGGGTCGAGTGAGAGGGGCTCGGTGGGGCCCACTGCATTTACTATGCTGGAGGACCCCGGCGGTAGAATCGACCGTCAGGAAGGACCAGATGGGAGCCTCGAGACCTGGTTAGGAGTGTTTGCAGTCTGTGAGGCCAGATGTAACACAGAGGTCATGAATTACTATTCAAATTTTTGATAGTGATGCTTATGTCTTGATAGATCCGGGTGCTACTCACTCATTTATCTCTGCGAAATTTATTGCACAAGTGAAGATAGAGATACAGCCCATAGATTGTAGTATGGTAGTCTCCCTTTCTACAGGAGATTCACTTATAGCAAATAGAGTATACATGAGTTGTAGAGTGATTATTGAGGGCCATGAGTTTAGGGCCAATTTGGTATTGTTAGACATCCAGGACTTCGATGTGATATTAGGGATGGATTGGTTGTCTCGACATCACGCCACCATGGATTGCTTCAGGAAAGAAGTTAAGTTACGTAGGCGATTGAACCGGAGATTACTTTTGTGGGGTAAGGAAGATGTTAATCTCGAGTATGATGTCGTAATGATGGTGGGAAGATGCTCAGAAAGACATATCGGGGTATCCCCAGCCCCTGCTGTAGTTGAGGTGAGAGAGGATGATGTGAGATTGGAAGACATTCCGGTAGTCAGAGAATTTCCGGATGTGTTTCCAAATGATCTTCCAAGATTACCCCCAGACAGCGGTGATTTTTTTCGGATCGAGTTGGCCACAGGACATAGCAGATTTCGAGGCGCCTCCTCTTTGGATGGCCTGAATTGAAAGGAGCTTAAGGTGAAGATGGAAGGAAATGGTCAGCAAGGGTTCGTCGGGCCAGAGCCTTACGCGTCTCCTTGGGGAGCAGGTTTATTTGTGAAGAGAAAAGGGCGGAGCATCTTTGATTATGTATTGATTACAGAGGTTGAATAAAGGGTAACCATCACGTATCGGTATCGCTTCAGTTGATGATCTCTTTGATAAGTTCTGAGGAGCTAAGGTATTCTCAAGATTGATTTGAGGTCGAGGCTATCATCAGTTAAGAGTTCATGATGAGGATGTTTCCGAGACGGCGTGGAGGCAGCGATGCGGGCATTTTGGATTTCTAGTCATGCCATTTGGACTTCACAATTTGTAGCTTTATGGATCTCATGAGCGATTTTAGGCCTTACGCCGTCGATTTGTTATTGTGTTTATTGACGATATCTTGATCTATTCGGGCGTGGAAGAACATCGGGCACTTGGGGATGGTCTATGAGCATTGCGGGGACATCGGTTATATGCTTGAGCTAATTAAGTGTCGGTTTGTCTTGATAGTGTCGCCTTTTTGGGACATATAGTTTGCAGAGGGGTCTGGTGGATCGAAGGTGAGCTATATTGAATTGGAAACCTCTACGAGTGTTGGGAATGCAAGGAGTTTTACGGGTTTAGCGGTGTCTGAAGTAGAGTTCGTTGAGGGTTTCGAATGTCGCCACCTTGGCTAGATTGACAACGAAGAGGAGCCGGTTTTGCAGTCGGAGGCTTGTCGACGAGGTTCGATGGGCGAAAAGGAGATTGACCTCGACTCAGTGCCACACTTCCATCGGGGCGGGATGAAGCACGGTGTATTGTGATGCCTACAGGTAGGCTTAGGTTGTGTATTAATCTGGGAATGACAAGGTGATTGCATATCTTCCTAGGTAATTGAAGAAGCATGGAACAAAATTATCCTACACACGACCTTGAGCTAGCAGCCGTAGTATTTGCCTTGCGAATATGGAGCATTATATGGAGTGCCTGTGTGGCAAGTTTTACGGATCATAGGCTTTGAGTATCTGTTTGCAGAAGGCCGAACATGAGGCCAGGAGAGATGCAGTTAGTGATCCAAGGATTATGAATGTACCATTGAATACCATCTTGGAAAGGCGAACATGGTAGCAGATGCTCTTAGTAGGAGACCACGTAGGTTCCGTATCGCACTTGAGGTCGTCTGTCTTCCTCGACTCATAGGAGGTGGGGTCCTTGGGTGTGAGATTGGAATGACAGTTCGAGATCTTGTGCCACATTTCATGTAAAATCACGGCATTGATAGACGGGGATTAGAGAGCTTGATTCGGGATGCACGGATAGTGAAGTTGAGAAGTGAAGTAGAGTTTGGGCGGCGGGGGGTTGTGTTGAGAGAGGATGGTGCAGTGGTCGTGGACCAGGAGGAGTTGTGTGGTACCAGATGTAGGTGATGAGGAGAGATTATGGAAGCCCATTCCTCGAACATGCTATGCATCCAGGGAAGCACAAGATGTATCATACCACTAAAGGAACAACTGGTGGAAGAGGTATGAAGAGGATATTGCGAGTTAGGTCTCCCGAGAAGCGTCTCACGTGTCGACGGTGAAGTCGAACATCGAAGCTGCGGGACTATTACAGTCCTCTCGATCCCTCAGTCAAGTAGGAGAGAATCACTATGGATTTTGTGGTGGGATCCGCGTTCTTGGGTAGCCCATGATACTATATGGGTGATTGAGCGGGGCCCGACAAAATCAGCCCATTTCCTCTGCTCCGAGAATAGTGATTCATTGGATAAGTTGGCCCAATTATCTTTGATTCTGGGAAGATTATGGGACTTGATTATTGGGTTCATTGTTTGTTTGTGGATCTGAGTTTATCAGGACATTTAGTTATAGGAGCTGTTTTTGTTTTCAGTTGCTGATGAGCAGGTGCTCCGGACGGATAGCGTCTGAGAGACTATCTGGGGAACTTTAGAAGATATGCTTAGGGCATGTGTTATGGAGTTGGGGAGTGGGACACCCCGTCACCCCCGATGGAGTTGCATACGATACTTGATTATCGAGACGGTGAGGTATGGCCCCTTGTAAAGAGGGCTCTTTATGGGCTGAAATGTAGACTCCGGTCTGTTGGGGCGAGGCGGTAGAAAGAAGTAGTAGGTCAGGAAATTGTCCAGTGACTTGTGATAAGATCGAAGTTATAAGGGATGGCGAAAATTGCCTGAGGCCAAATGAGAAAAGTTATGCGAATAATCGTAGTAGGGACTGAAGTTCGAGGTAGGGGATATGAGTATTTTGAGGATTTCCCACGTGGAAGGGCGTACTGGGTGAAGTAGAAAGCTGAGTCCACGGTATATTGGACCATACAGGATTGTTGAGAGGATTGGGGAGGTGTCATATCGATTAGAGTTGCCATCTGACCTCGATCGCATTCATGATGTTTCCATGTTTCTATGCTCATGAGTACATACCGGACCCTTCATGTGTTGTGAGCAACCGGTGATACAAGAGAACTTGACATACGAAGAGGAACGGTCTGAGATCCTCGTCGAGCAAGTTCTGGCATAACAAGGTATTCGGTGGGTGAAGGTATTGTGGAGGAGTCATACAGTAGAGGAAGCTACTTGGGAGCCAGAGGCTCAGATGCGCCGTCAGTACCCTCAATTATTTTCCTAAAAAGGTATTTTCCTTTCCTTTCCTTTGAATTTAGATTTTTCATTTCGAGGACCAAATGTTCTAAGGAGTGAGGATTTTGTAACGCCAGATCCAGGAGGGATGCAGTCTGTGGTGCTTAGTAGGGGCACACATGAGCACTAAGTGTCACTATAGTATTTTTGGAAGAAATTGTGAAATCATAAATTTAGTAAACCCGGAATGTGATACTAGAAGAAAGGGAAAAATTGTAATTGTCATAAAGGATATGAAAATCATAATCAAAGTAGAGATGGGCCATAATAGAAATAAAATAAGTTGATCTTAAAATATTAAAGAGATGAGGATTTGAATTTGCAATTAGGGGAAAGTTAATATTATAAAAGGAGACAAAAGCCAAAACTCATATTTTGGTCTCAAAATTTCTAGCCAGAGAGAGGAGGGAGAAGGGAGAAAGAAGAGAAAGAAAGAGGAAGAGGAGGAAGAGAAGAGGAAGAAGAAGGAAGGAGAAGGAGAAAAAGGTATGTTTTTATTTTTAAATCAAAATTGTATTTTGGTTTCCTAAGGTTTGGTATGGAGATTAGTGCTCCTTTGGTCTATGGTTTTGTGGAGAAATCACATTAACCCTAGATTTCTTGAGGTTATGAGGGTAAAACCCAATTGGTGTAAAATAAATGTGGAATCATCATAATTATGGTTTTATATAGAGGTGGTGGACCTTGGAGTTAAATTTATATGAGTTCTTGGATTTTCACCTAGGGTTTTGTGGTATGAGGTTCCAAACCACCAATACAAGTATTATGGAGTTGTTTTGGATGAATTCCATGATGAATTTTGAGGAATGGTTGTAAGAAAAAACAAAGGAGAATGTTGGGTTTTTAAAGGGAATGCTGTCAAAATTTCTGTAAAACCCCTGTTTTTGTTTTGGCTATAGATTAAGTTAAAATCATCCAAATGAATTGATTCCAATTGGTAAAGAACCATACGAGATAGGGCTACAAATGTATAGAAGGGACCAAGAGCAAATGTTAGCTCTAAGGCTCCCAAATACGGACTGAAAGGTGAGCTCGTGTAGCTCACTGATTATGCTCTGTTTTGGGTATGGTTGTAGTGTTTTGGTCATAAGTGAGTTTCACTCGCTCCCAATTGAGTGATTCAAAATTCTGGAGTAAAATAGACTTCTAGGAATAAGTTAGCTGAAGTAAGTGCAAGCAAATTGTAACTAAAGTGCTTGAAAATTTTCAAGTGGAGCTATGTGCAGATTCTGTTCTGTCAATTTAATTAATCTATATATAAAATGCAATAACTTGAGTTTTGGTGATCTTAGATTAGGTGATTCAATTGGAGAAGGAAACCTTAGAACCATAGCTTCAAATGAGTGAAGAAAAAATTTCCAATTTATGGGTGCAGATCCAGAAATCAAGATAACAGTAGGTGATTTAGTGAGTTAACAAATTGGCATCAAAAACATGTTGTAACTTGTGTTATGTGGTTGAGGGCTTTAGAGAAGGAATTTTAAATTTCAATTTTAAAGAGATGTCATTGAATATATAAGGACTGATCTGGAAGTTTCATAATTTTAAGACTTTTTGAATAATTGCAGGTAATAAAGTCCATGTTAGAATATTGTTGGAAAAAGGTTGCGAAGTGAGTGGTTTTTGTTAGGGTTTTTAGTGCTCGAGGGTAAATTGTTAATTTGGCTTTTTTTTTTTTATATGAATGTTGTTTTGACCTAAAGTGACTTGCGTGTGAAATGCGTTAGAGGTCTTACGCTATCGTGGCGATTAATACGTTACCGTATTAAGTTGAGTGTGTAAAAATTTCAAGCAAAGTAAGGAAAGTAGTGGAGGTTGTGCTCAAGTTTTGGGAAACAAAGAGGTGAGTGTAAACTGATTTTTGAAAATTGAGTTTTAAAAGTGAAGAAAGATTTTGAAATGGTTAAATGAAAAGTTTAATGTAAATGTTTATATATGTATATTAAATATGTAATAAATATGTTAAAGGCGTATAAGTTTAAAATGTAAAGAATAAGTGTGTTTTAATGATAAAGTAAAAAATTTAAATGGATTTATAAATGTATTTTGAAGAAATGTTTCTTGATGGATTCACCTTTAGCCCGCATATGAAATTTGTTATAGTGATATCGGCCCGAGATACTTTGGCGTGTAAGGATTTAGAGGATAAAGTTATGGAGTTCTTAGCCGGGGGAGGGAAATAGGTGTTTAGAGTAATATCCTTAAGATAAGTCTTTATGGCCCGGGCACTTATGCAAAGTGTGAGTTTCTCCTTGGCGTAGTGGTTATGAAATTTGGAATGGTTGTCCCTCCATAGTCGATCTTAGGAAGCTGATGGTGTGTTTATCCCCTAGGTTATCGAGAAAGAGAAAAGAAATAAATAAAGAAATAAAGAAATAAAGTTTAAAGCGTAAATTGATTTTTAATTGTATAAATATTTATTACTTTGCTATATCTTTACGAAAATGTTATCTAAATAAAATGTACCTTTCGCGAGCTCCTTTAGCTCACTCTTTTAGTATGTTTCAAAACATTTTTAGGGACAAGGAGCAGTGCGCCCGATGAGCATCCCCCTGTAGTGAGTCGAGCCATCGGAGACAACGCATGTGGCCCGCATTGTATACTATGTTTTATATTGTATATGTTGAATATTTTGTCATGTATATATGTATACTATGTATATATTTTGAAAAGGAACTACGTGAGCACAGTCCTCATTGAATGAAATCGTAGGCGGTCGGCAGCGCTCAAGCGATCTTTTGATAAATATTGCATGGAATAGAAGGAATTTGAATATTTTGATGATTTGAGTAAATAAATGTATATGTATATACATTGTGTTTGATTGGAGTTGTGGACGAGGAGTCACAAAATGGAAGTTGAAAATTGAAGATTAGAAGTGTTTTTAAATGTTTTGAGTTTTGTAAATTTGGGAAAGTCAAAGCAGAGGAAACTCGTAGATTTTTTGAAAAATCTGTGTTTAAAAAAAAAAAAAAATTACCACTTGGCTTCCGCGTATTTTCTAAGATATGTTAAAGTTAGGGAGGTTCGCTCCATGGATTTTGTTGATTGTTTTGAGGAAAAGTTTCTATGTCCATTGGAAGTCTTGAAGTGGTCCCTCGGGTTCACTTAGGGTTAATCGAGACAGGGATCCTTCATGTCTTTATGTCAATCTCGGTCTATTGGGCCCGAAGGTGGGAAAGATCCTGCAGTGCAGTTTGGTAATAGACACCTGCGAGAGGTGGAATTGATGAGACGTCTTCTCACGGCTTGGGCGGCGAAAGGATTACGCCCAGATGGCGTGCGACAACTTTGAACAGGTTTAAGGAGGATGATCATGTCTTCTTAAAGGTGATTCCTAAGAGATGAGTGGTCAAGTTCGGTCAACGGGGAAAGTTATCGTCGAGGTATATTTGGCCCTTCGAGGTACTCAAGAGGTAGAGTACGATTCTCATCTGGAGGTTATGGAATTCTGTGAGCATCAGTGTTCATGCGGTGTCCAAGTCTCCATGTACGAGTACACTCTAAGTGACTCGTGTAGTGGATTTGGGAGAGCTTGTTATTGATACGGATGGGACCTTCGACGAGGGACTGGTACATATCATGGATAGCCAGGATTAGGTTTAGCGAGGCAAGACCGTGAGGCTAGTGAAGGTGTTGTGGAAGCACCGAGGAGTGGAGGAGCAACATGGGAACGTGAAGACACTGTGCGTGCCAATTATCCTTTCTTGTTTGAGGATGAAGATATGTTTTTAGTCATTTTACAGTTAAGCGTATTATTTGCATATTCATGTGATTTGAATGTCTATGTGTTTGTGAATTTCGGGGACGAAATTTTATTAAGGGGGGATAAATGTAAAACCCGGGTAAATTTGAAAATTTTCAAAAAAATGGCAAAACAGTAAATTGCCGCTACAATATATGTTGCAAACCTGGAAATTTTCTAGATCTCGGATGACGAAACAGACATCACTGTTGGATTCGTCTCGCGAAATCTAGTTACCTAAGCGAATTTCGTTGAATTCTAAGAGGGTCGGATTTTGCACGAATTTTGAGGCGATAGGTGTCCGGTAAAACCTAAAAACGAGATTTTGAAAAATAATTTAATTTCATTTAAAATGATTTAAACTTGAACCAGGACTAAATAAATCATTTGGGGGCAAATACGGACCCGAGCAAGGGTGGACACGAGACGCGACGTGGGCCACCCCCTTAACTTAAAGTTAAGTTAGAACAAAAAGGGGAATTAGGGCACAAGAGAGCTTATTTCTTGTTTCGGTCGAGAGGGAGAGAATGATAGGAGAAAGAGAGTAACAAGCCTTCTCTCTTCGATCTACGGAGTTCCGTCGGTCGGATTTCGTCGAGCCAAGGCTTAAAGTTCATCGCCTCGACGAGGGCTATGGGTGGGTACAAAAAATGAGGGGTTCCACCGAAGATCCAAAGAAGGAGTTTTCGGTAAATCGAAGATTTTTGGTTAGGGAGGCCTCCCACCCATGATACCATGCTTCAAGAGGTAGGGATTCTTCCTACTCTGGTTTTAGTTCCCACTTTTGGGCTGATTTTTGGGTTAAAAAATCAACTTTCTTCACTTAAGTGAAGGTGTTCGCCTCGACGAGCCCGAGGTCAGATTCCACTTTATGTTCTGCTTCGCCTAGATGAACCAGAGAAGCTCTGCTGTAAGTTGTTAGGGGACTTTTGTGGCTTGGTAGTGGCCGATTTCGTGGCCCGGTTTTTGAAATGTTCATGGCATGTTCAAAGCATGGTTTAAGGGTTGTTTGGTTGAAATCATTGCCCTTGGGGACTATTTTGGCAATGCTGAAATGACATTAAATGTTGTTTTGTGGCCCGGTTGTGTAGAGTGTATGTAATATGTCCTAAATTTGTTTATGGACTGTTTGGATTGAAAATAATTAATCCGAACTGATAAGGGCTTGTTTGGCATAAATTATGGCATGTTTAAAAGGCTTGCTTTATCGATTTCATGGCCAGTTTAAGAGTCTGGGTTAAGGGGTTGGGGTTGTTGGGTTGTTGTGTGGGCACCCTAGATGCCACATTTTGCTTTGAGGATTGAGTGTGTTGTTGCTTGAAATGTGATAGCATGCTTCTTGTTGTGATTGATGAATGTTAATATGTGTGTTCAAATGTATTAACATTGAGTGAATGTTTGTTTTGAAAATTATATGCATGTGATATAATTGTCCATAATATAAGGTGAATTGTATGGTTTATATTGTCCATATTGCATTTATTACATGTAGGACATGACATTAACTTACAATGGTACATTGCATTATATACTGAGCAATCGCATTTAAATGGGTGTGGGTGCGTAGTTAGGATCGAACAAATTGGTGATTTGATGAGTGAGCTCGGTACCATTGGACGAAGTCCAACAGAGTCGCACGGTTGCATGAAATGGAAAACTTGTGTCGGGTAATAGCAAGGATCAAAATATCGGTAAACACGGATATATCGGTAATTTGATTTTACGGAAATATCGAAAATATATCGAAATATATCGAGAATACTCGGAAATATAAAGATATCGATGAATATTTTTACAAAAATATCGGTTATTAAAATTTTTCATATTTTAATTATATAGATTATGATAAATGATTCTTATCTTAATTAAGGTAGATTAAAATCAAATGGATTAGTAATTATTAAATTAAATAATATATTTATTATATTATTAGAGATATCATTATGTTAAATAAATATTATTTATTTGTTTTTGTTATTATTATAAATATTATGTAGATAATGAGGAAATTCAAAATATTATATATTATAATTTTAAATTTTTAAATGATAATATTTTATTTCTTTTCTTTTCAAATTAATATTTGATTTAAAAATATTATAAGTTATAATATGAAATAAAAAAATAAAATAAAATATTATAAAGGATTATGAACAAATAAATAATAAGATAATATAAAAGTTTGCATTATATATAATAGAATTATGATAATGGTTTGATGGTTAGAGGTGTCAATTCCAAGCATTTTGGGTGGGTTCGAAACCCTTCAGAAGCAATTTTTTCATATTTTTTGGAGCCGGGAAAACCGGGTTTATCAAGGGGAAAATTGTGAATTTTTCTCCGATTTTCTTCGATTTTATTTCCCAAAATCGTTTCCAATCCAACCGAAAACCGATAAATCGCCGAAAAATCGGTCGAAAAAACCGAATTTTACTTCCTTGGGTAATAGCAAGATGTGTTAGACACTCCCTTGGGCGAAAGACTCGGACTGGTTTACTACAATTAGACGGTGAAAGTCCAAAAAGTGTAGACGATATGCGAAGCCGGGGGTGAGACTCCAAAAATCCGCTACCCACAAAAGACACAATGGTTTTGTATATAAAATGTTCATTCGAAGAATGACATCCAAAAGTTTTGGTTTATAAAAACATGACTTTTGTTTTAAAAATGATCATTTGATGTAATCTATCACTGACGATCTTTATCACACATGGGCATCGCATTGTGTGGTGGCAATCAGTAAAGACTTAGGTATGGGAGTTGGTAAAGACTCGTACATGAGTAGGTCTCATCTCATTTCATGGCATGACATTTAGGATTCCAAATTAGAATTGACATATTATGATCTCTTTGGAATGTTGATGTGAAGTGTAAGCATTGCATCCTGTATTTGGTGCAGGATGGTAGTTTGGAAGAGCTCCTAGCACAAAGGAGGCTTTGTCCGGTTATGTGAAACGATGGATCCCGGTGAATGGGGCATACAATGTGGTATCGGGTTACACGGTTTCCCCGGGGCTTATGTAGGTTGATGGTTGATCAACGGACCCAAATTTGGGCGTCACAACTCTTCCCTACTTTAAGAACTTAATCACTGGTCGGTCCATATAAGCTACCTATAAATTATCCTAAACCAATTTTACCTTCTAGGCAAATTCATCGATTACCTATGATCCTAAACCAATCACGTGTCAATCCACACGATGAGAACCTAGACTATACGAAATATATTCTTCATTCGGTCCATCTAAATTCCAAATAATGACATGGATTACCTATGATTCAATTTAAGTTTTCACGATCAATTGAAATCGGTGATAGATTATCTTAACCCTAACCACAATTAAGACAATGCATAAATTATCCATAAACATCAACAATACAACAATTAAGCTTCACAATCAAATTCAATACATCATTAATTCGGAAATCTAAACACAAGAATCAACAAACCAACCCTAGATATGGGTTTAGCTACACATGGGAGGATTCAAAATAGAAATCGAATAATAAATCATGCTGAAACAAGAAAAGAGAGAGTTTAAAACAACAAATGTTGATGAATCAAAGCTCTTCTTTAATCTCTAGTCTTCAACACAAATCAGCAAGAATCTTCTCCTCTTTGTTACGTTGGTACGTTGATCCCAACGTCGGTACGTTGGTGCGAAGCCTCACTCTTGCATTTTTTCACCTTCTGTCATCTTTTGATTCATAATCGCTCATCTGCATTAATAATCAACCCTAGCAAAAAGATAGCATTTTTATAGATTAGAACCCTTATTAATCTTCTAATACAATAAAAAAAAACTACAAAAAATAAGGGAAAGTATTGAGTACAGTGAATACTCATCACTCATCATCCCTAATAGACAAAATTTTCAAAAATTTCGAACGTTGAAACACCAACATTCTTATTTATAATCAAAACCTTTTTTTTTTAGTAATCTTTCCAGAATTTATATATATATATATATATATATATATATATATATATATATATATATATATATATATATATATATATATATATATATATATATCATTTTTATTTCATGGTATTTTTATAAGTTTCTATTTAGAATTTATTTTATAAATGTTCTAAAATTTGTGTAGAAATATATAATTTCGTTGAATTAAAAACACAAGCAAAAGTATCAGCATGTATGGAATTTACATGACGTGAAATTCAATCGATGAGTTTTTTTTTATTATAAACATGATATTCATTTGCATGATTGAGATATACCTTAAATTCAAGAAAAAAATTGGTCATGATATTTTTTTAAACTTAAGTAAAATAAACTTATGATTGTGGGTGTCATGATCTTTAGACCCACTACTCAATGGGCCCACACGTTGACCTAAAGATTTAAACCGTTATAGGTATTAAAACTAGAGAACTTTGCATTATCTAAACGGGAAAGTCTTAAAGCCCATTTGAGAAAGGTAGATTGTTTTCTTAAAGGAAACACAACGACTTGAGATTTCAGTCTCGGTAGATCGTCTCTGGCGTATGGAAAGTTTGTTATGGATAAGCATATGAAGGCGAAAAATACGAAAAAGATATATTTATTAGCGGATTTCCCAGTTTCCAAATCTCTAATTTATCGGAAGATTAATCCTTGATAGGGAAAAAATATATTTTATCCCTAAAAATTAAGGAAATTTGTATTTGCGCCACATAAATGGGGAAAAATCCCAGAGGTGAAGGTAAGTCAATTCCAACTGTGTAAATAGTATGCTTCTTCTTCTCCATCTTGTCTTGGCAATCATACGAGGCGTGGTCGGCACACCCTCGGATCACCTTTACTGCGAGTTCACGTTCGCGTTCTTGTGCTCAAGCTTCATTGATCCGTCCCTTACAATTGGTGCCATATGTGAGAAGTGAACAAAAAGTCTCGTATACAAGATGCAAGGGTTTAGCTTCAACGATTGTCTACAGCCAGTCCTTCATCGCCCAGGAGCTCTATCGATTCTCCTTCCATCAGTTCCTCAGGCGTCGCGATGTCGAAGCAATCAGTGAACCCGATCGCCATAAGATCAATTCCCCCATTGGCGTCAGGAGATGGAGAAAAAACATAAGGAACCAGCAAGATAGATGAAGGAGTTGCAAGGTTATGCCAAACGCTTGCGGTAGTGAGAATGACCGATTCTTGAGCGAATAGAAAGGTTGCGATCTTGGAAAACATGTCACGAGATAGCGGTCGGTATACATCCAATGGCTCATGATAAAGGGAAGGAGCCCATTATGTATGGCGATGTTGATGCCTCGGCGGATGATGAACGGTTGTCCTTGGCGGTTCCCCCATCCTTGAGTCTCTCACTTGGAGCAAATAGTAACAGGAAAGCTACAAGGTCGAATCATAAAAGCCCCTGGCATCACCCACACTTGCGGTGGTACCATTAGTCATAGAGCATCCGTATTAGAGACGAGGAGAGAGGCAAGCAGAGGCGGTAGCTAGATCAAGCCTGAGGCGGCGGTATTTCCGGACACGATGCCACCGAATCTTTGCTTGCCATCGCGCCGGTACAAAGCCAACATTCTATACCCTGAAATAGCCTTAATCAGGAACGTGGCATTCTCTCTTCGCCCACTGAGAGCTGACATTCTTGACGCGAGCCACCTCGCGAGTTTGTCATCTGCGACTTCCTTGCGTTTGATGGCTCTACTGACCCTTATGATCATATGCTTCATTATAATACTAAATGTCGACAATGACTCTTGTTGTGTAAAGTATTTTTGGCTAGTTTGCGGTGGCCTACGTTAGCTGGGTTTCACAAGCTTCCGCATAATTCAATAAATTCGTTCAATGAATTATGGGTACACATTCATATCCTTGATATATTTGTTTTATTCTGATAAAGATAGACATTCAGCTCTGCAAGGCAATTTTAGAGCATGAAGGGGAGTCTATTCAAGACTTCACAAGGAGGTTTGGGCAAGACGTTCAGCATGTATAATCATATAGCATGGACGCAGTCCTTTAAAACTTTAGGAAAAGCTTTAGACCATCTACTTCTTTCTTTTTCAATCTATCTTTAAATAGGCCCGGCGACAATGGAAGAATTATACGCTTATGGGCGATAAGTAATCAATCTTGGAGAACCCGATAATACGATTGTAGTAGCCCCAGGCCCGTCATGATTACAAACCCGGTTTGGTTGAGGAAATAAGTTGTGGCTCTAGCTTGTTGACACGTGCGAAGCCCGAAGTGACTCCTAGCCTATTGGCACATGTCAAAGTCTATAAGTGGCTCCTAGTCCGCTGGTACATACAAAGTCTATAAGTGGCTCATAGCCTGCTAGCACATGTTAAAGTCCATAAGTGGCTCCTAGCCTGCTGGCACATACCAAAGTCCATAAGTGGCTCATAATCTGCTGGCACATGCCAAAGTCTAGAAGTGGCTCTTAGTTTGTTGGCACATTCCAAAGTCCAGAAGTGGCTCTTAGTTTGTTGTCACATGCCAGAGTCCATAAGTGGCTCATAGCATGTTGCGCGTGCAAAGTCTAGGAAGTGGCTCATAGCACAGCGACATATGCGAAGTCAGTGGCTCCTAACCTCTTTGAATTTAAAGCCAAAGCCATAAATGGTGTTTACCCTAAACAGGGTGCAATCCATACCAGCTTCTAGTTCTCAAAAACTTATAACAACGATATCCATGGAGCAACTATCCTAATCAAGACTCATAGAATAAAGTTATGAGATAAAAGTTATCAATTGCATAAATAGTCAAATATCAAATTTTTTAGAATTTCCAAAATATGCGAATGGCGTCAGTGGTTATATATGTATCATGGCGCCCATGCGGGGTCCATTATTGTAAATTTTTTTTTTTTTAAAGAAGGAACTTAAGATGTTCCAGCAAAATCTCCAATGGGACTGTTCCTCTTGAGTTTCTCTGCCCTCCCTATCGCTTCGCTCTGATCTGCCTCGGTTGTCGTGGCCTCAGTGGCTGTTGGAACCAGGAGGCACTTGGGGTTCATGAAGAACTCTGGAGGAAGTGGGTTGAAAGAATCGGGCATGCCGTCTAGAACTTCTAGTTGGTCACTATAGATATTGTATTTGAACATACAACATCTGTAATTGTAAGGATCTTGATCGTCGGAAGCTCTAAGCATCAGCAACGCAACGTGAACCTACAAAAAAGTGATCCGACGGTAGTGTGCCGGCCATGCTCTCCGATGATTAAGTCAGCACAAGATGAAGAAGAGGAAATAGAGTGTTTACGTAGTTGGAATTGACTTACCTTCACCTTGTGGGGGATCTTCCCCATTTATCAGGCGCGATTCACAAATCTCCCCTTAATTTTAGGGATAAAATATCTTTTTCCATATAAAGGATTAATCTTAGATAATCGGGGTTAGAAAGCTGGGAAATCAGGCGATAAAATATCTCTTTTGAGTATTTTCCGCCTTCATATGCTTATCCATAACAAATTTCCCATATGCGAGAGGATGATCAACTGGGGACTTGAAATCCTATAAGGGCCGCCTTGAAGCAAGTCAAGCGAGTCTTTGAGAAGACACCCTGGCTTTCTCATACGGGCTTTAAAACTCTCCCGTCTGGCTAATGCCCGCATGGTTTTAATAAATTAAGTAGGCTTAGATACGTTTCTAGCATTAGGCGGCGGAGCCTACTTTGATGAGTAGTGAGTCTAAAGATCATGGTACCCACAGTAACCATAGGCAAAGATTAGCTCCAGAGGCCTTATTAGTCACTCCTCCATGTTCCTTTGTCCTTTCGTGAGTGAATAGAAGACCGCGCTTCATGTTGTCGCCCCAATCTCGACCAAAGTGAAGTGCGATTCAGCCTCCCGAGGCGAGACGACCTGGCCTACGCCTTAGCCTTGCTCTAGCTTCCTCCCCTGATCACGGGCATCTTGGACCCACCAGCCGAGGTTATCCTGCACTGCGCGCAGCTGCTAGCTCCTTTGCTTGACAATGACCATTGCGAGGAGTCTTTAGGACTCTTCCTTAGCTTCATCTCTCTATTTTTCCGTACCTATAATCCTCTCTATACCCACCTTAGCCTTCCACTCCCAACTCTTAGACCTAGGTTTGGCCTTGTCCAGGGCATCATCTATGGCGTGGTGCTTGGAAACAACAAACTGAGCATAACGTCGTAGCTTCTCAGAGTCTTCCAACCGAAAATGAAGTTCCCTATGCTGGCGCGCCATATTCCGAATAATAGTGGCAACCTATAAAAGAAAAGGTGTTAGCAGAAAATCACATAATGAAACTCATGTTCAAACGTTAAAAGTCTAGCCATACCAGCTTAGCCGTCTCATTAAAATCATGGTTGCGAATATACATTCCATCTTCAATCATACGTTGGTAGGATTTTCCATCCATATAGCTGGGGAAGGGAATAGAATACTCTTCAAAAACAGCCGCCACTGGTATTCGAAGGTTGGTGGGGTACAGTTCATGCATATCGGTGACAGAAGTGTCGCTCGGGTTGAAGGGGTTCCAACGGTTAATAATTGATCGAGTAGCATCTAGACTAGGAACATATGTGTATGTCGAAAGATGATCCCACTTCATCAGTTTAACACATGAGTTCAGCACCATGTTATCAAGACTCCTTGGCTGTGAGGGGCGACAGATTACGAGGTCGGGCCAGTCTAGCCGGGACGAGGCGGACCAAGCAACTACCCTATGCGAAGACCTGGCCCACGACTTTATCGGCCAGGGGTTCATGGAGTGCAAATCCCATCCTAAGATGCACGAGTCTCCCACTGGCTTGTCTTGGATGGTGCCCTCTAAAATTGGAAGGGCAACAGAGGCTCGTTTTGGAGAGTCCAAAGTAACTACTACCTAGCTCTTCTTAACCTCTTAATTTAGACCATACGTTTTGAACGGCTTACATGCTTTGGTACTTCAGGCTGGGGTAGTTTCCCATAAGCACTTTCCTTGACTCGGCTTGTGCATCCGCGTGGAAAATCCAGCAGCAAGGCTAGACATGTCTTCCTCACTCTCCTCAGTCGACTCACTTGCAATATAGGGAATAGGACGGACACCCTGAGTCTCTCTTATAGGAGGAATTGGATTCGCCCAATCCACAAAGCCTTCTAACCCTGCGCTAGCAGCCTTTACCTGTCCAACCTTCTTCCTCTTCTTTTTCCTTCTTCTTCTTCGCCATCTGGAGAAGGGGGGGGGGGGTGGGGAATAGGCTTTTGGATCCTATACAACCAAAGGTGATTGATCAGGTCGGACAAAGGTAGGCAAGGCTTCTTGAGCTATCTAGGCTTGAGGCTTTTAAGTGGACCTTGCTTGTGAAGAAATTTACTAGGATTTGCTAGAGGTCGGCCAAGAATAAAATGTTCTGCAATAAGCTCTTACGACTGACGGACGGGGATGATAAAGTTATGTAAGGAAAGGGTGGCGCCTGACTCCTGCGATTTTTACAAAGGAGCTCGTGATTGCACTCCCTCTTAGTGATCTCGAGTAGTCGTTTGATGCGATCCAACCGGGTCTTCTCCATTCAGCTAACCAGTTGGGCTCCATCAAACTGAAACAAACCTGGGAACGTGAGATACTAATTCAAATCAAATGGAAGCCTAGGAGAACCTAGCGTCTCATACCACAGATCTTGACAACGAGCCCCTTTTTGCTTGATCTTAAGAGAGTGCAGAGACTGGTGCAAATTACGGCAGAGGGCTATGGGATGACATAGATAGCGACCCTGACCCAGCTGCGAGTAGTATAAATAAACAAATATCCACTGACCAGAAGTATCCAGCGGTAGAAGGTTTAGCACATTGCAACCCATCAGAATCTGAAAGACATTCGGATGTATAAGCGTAGAGGGTGTCTTAGTGAAGTGTAGAAACTGCTTCACCAAATACGGGTTAGGTAAGTCAATTCCAATCGCGTAAACAATCTGCTTCTTCTTCTCCATCTTTTGCTAACTTAATCATCAGAGAGTGTGCCCGACACACCGTCGTTGGGTTACCTTTTTACAGGTTCACATTGCGTTGCTGATACTTAGAGTTTTCGACGATCAAGATCCTTATAGTGATGGATCGATAAAATACCATGAATTTGTTTTTTGTTTTTCCCATAAATTGGAAAAATCAAATCGAAATATGAAGTGGCTTAAAGGGGGTGGAAATAGCCTTATTTTATCTCAAATTTGTATATGTTAGCTTATTTTATTTAAACAAGGATGAGTGATTTTTTGGTAATTATTAGCATGAAATCACTAATTTACACATATTTCCAACTTTTTTTTTCTCTTAATAAAGTCATTATTCCACACTAGGTTTTTATTTGTATTTTTCGTGATTTAGTTGTTGCTTTGGTTAACGTGTAATTATTGTTTCTTTCGTGCTTGTGTGGTTATCATTATCTTGATGCGACAAGTGGTTGTGTCGTTTTAGTATAACGTTTTGGTTTTTATCGTTTTGGTGTGATGTTTATTTGTGTTTAAGAGATTTAGATGAGTAAAGTATATACAATTAGAGACAAAAAATTAAATAAATGGTCGTTAATATGTTGTAAAATCAAAGTCATATGTATTATAGTCACAATAGTAATCTCCAGTATGTAGATTATTTATAAAGCGTATCGTTTTTGGTTGATTAATTTATTATCTTGATAGCCAGAAATCTTTCTTTTATTTTTTATGATTTTTAACGATTTTGATTATGTGTTTTTTTTTATAGGATTGTTAGTTTGAATAAATGAAATTAATTTTCTAAAAAAAAAAAAAAAATTGGAAATGAGAAGGGTTGGTATAAATAGAGAGGAATTAGAAGGGTAGTAGAAAGATAAATACAGGGGCGAGGAGAAAGGCCCAAACAGACAAACATCAATCCAGTTTCCCAGCGGCGGGAAACGGATTATTTGGGGCCAAAACCATCCCTCCAAAAGATTCGTCCCCCTTTGCCCTTCTTAAAACCCTATTGTTCTGAAATAAAATCTTAGAAAAAAAAAATAAAAAAATTGAAGATATTAAAAATTAAAAAACAAAATCCTCCTGTGAAGGGCCGAAGGAGGAATCCGGAATCTCCTCTTCTCCTCTTTCATTATTTTCTTTCTTCCTTTGATGGCATTTTCTCTCAAGGAAGAAGAAGAGGAGGTCGACTCCGGCACCGGCACTCCCGTCCGATATCTTCCTCTCGACCGCGTCTACTCCACTTCGGCGCCTTGCGTCAGTGCCAGTGGATCGTCTAACGTCGTTACTAAGAAGGTGAAGGCTAGGAGGATGATCGCCGACTCCTTCGTCGACGAGGGAGACGGCGGCGATCGGAAGCCGCTTATGGCGAAGCCTCCGGTCGTGAACGTGTACTCTCGGCGCCGCAAGCGGCCTCGCAATTTGACACCGGAGTCGGGGGCTTTGGTGGAACTGAAGGAGGAGAGGTGTGAATCGGAGGGTTGCGAGGGGGTTGTGGGGGGGATGGTGGAGATCGAAGGCGTAGGGTTTGAAGAAGAAGAGTGCTGGAATTTTGAGGTGAGAAACTTGGGAGATAATTTGAAAGGAGTGGGCAGTTCAGTACGGCGTCGTCCGAGGGAAGCCAGGAAAGACATCACTGTCGACCTTCCGCGTAGAAGAAAGCGCAAAATTTCGGAGAATTTGTCTAAGGCCGACTCTACTTCGGCTTGCATTAAGCGGTGGCTTCGGTATGTTTTTTTCTGGGAAAATGTATGACGAGAAAGGACACTAATTGAGTGAGCTTTTAAGTTTTTTTCTTAATTTACTCGATACTGTGTCCTTGCGAAACGTAGCGCTACTGCTTCTCTCAATTTGGGAAACTAAAATTCTCGAACCATAAGAGTTCAATTTTCCATTTTTTCCTTTCTCCCTTCTGTTTTGTGTGTGTTGTGTGCTGCCTTAGAATGTGTTTGTGATGGATAAGGTAATATTTATTTTGGTTTCAACAGACTGAGTTTTGATGATGTTGATCCTGAAAAATTCATCGGATTACAATGCAAGGTGAGCTTTTCTTTTACCATTTTGTATCAGTTGTTGCTACCTTCAAAGATTTTATCAGGCAGTTGTGATACGTATAAAATATGGACATTCTTGCTCAAAGATTTATGTTGCAAAGTGCAGGTTTACTGGCCACTTGATGATGAATGGTACCGAGGTTGTGTTATTGGGTATGATTTGGAGGCCAACCGGCATCAGGTATGGATTTTCTTTTTAAATCTCTCTTTATGCATGATGTGTTGCAAATTTGATAATTTGAGTTTCTTAACTTGCCTACCTAGGAAACTTTTTTCTAGCAGCAATGCTGCAAATGCTACCTATAAAACAATGTTTTGCTCTTCCATCAGATTTGCATTTGAAGGTGCCATTGCTGATTGAAAGCATAATCTAATGTAGGTTCAATACAATGATGGTGATAAAGAAGAATTGATTATCTCAAATGAGAAAATTAAATTTTATGTATCGCGTGAGGATATGCAACATTTGAACCTGAGTCTTAGTGTCAGAAGCATGGACAGTGATGACATTGATTATGATGAGATGGTTGTGTTGGCTGCAAGTTGGAATGATTGCCAAGACCATGAGCCTGGGGATATCATATGGGCCAAACTTACTGGTATGTTCATTATTTATTTCTTTAATTAAGTAATTTAGAGAATTAATAAACGGTGTTTGTTAGAACATTTGAGTCATATGGCAAAGTGACTCAAAGCTTTCTTGCTGGCTATCATGAACTTTATACATATGTATCATTTGTGTATTTTTTCGGTCCTTTGTGGAGGTCAACTTGATGTTAATGTAAATGACCCCAAACCATGTAGTTTTATTCCTAATATATTGATCCTAAAACAAACAGATCCTAGTTACTGCAAAAGCATTGAGGCTACAGTAATATAATGTCTGCCTGGGGAATTTGTACTTGTTATAACGGTAAAGTAATCTTGAATCTAGTCAGAGTAGTAAATGCGTTGATTTCTTTCTTTTAGATCCCAATTCCAATATATGTCCAAATTGCTCATAGCAACTAAATGAATTGTCTTCTTCCTTTTCCTTTCTTGTTTTGTTTAATATAGGAAAAGCTTATTATCATAGTTAATGCTTCTGTGTCTAGAATAAATGCTGAGCATAATTTGCCTTTATGGATATGTTTAAGAACAGTTGAATATCCAACTAGGAATGCCCTTCTTCAGGGTGTGTCTTGCAATGGCCTTAGATTATGGCTGGGCACTAAGCTCTGGTTGATTGAATCTTTCGTGCTTCCTCATGATTTGATCCATTGCTTAAGTTTGGGGAGCTCAGAAGACTAGGTTTTTACAATGATTTTCTTTTCCATCCAAGGGAATATGCTTATCTAGGTTCTACTGATCAACTGCAAACTGTTTCAACTGAAGACCTGCTAATCTCATAATCACAAGTTCTATTTGCAGGTCCTTAGGGAATCCTTGAAATTTATCTAATGATTTATACCATATTCACGTAAAGGCTTGCATTTCTGGCTCTTGGTGACGTCAAAACTTCTAGACTTTGAACTTTTATTCTAATATATGTTGTTCCGTTTTACTTATAAAAAAAAATCTGTTTTTTCTTTTAGATTCATCATTTCTCACATTTAGCGATGCTATCAAATTAATTGAATTGTTTCCTTACCAAAATGATTTTAATGATGCTAGTGGTTTTATATATATATTACATATATACATGTATCATTTGACCTTTTGGGTTTGAAAATCAAAAGCATTATTAACGGGAAAAAATGTATGTAGCGAATGATGAGGAATTCTTCAAGCAACAAGTAGGAAAAAGAACAAATCACATAGGAAAAATGTAGAAAAGCCAAAGACCTCTGGCCAGTCCTTTGCTTTTTGGCCATGAACCCATCACTTACATATTTTCCCATCTTAAGTTCACATGTAACTTCTTAGAGCATTTAAAAAAGTCACCATTATGTGATCATATCGCTGGAGGCCAGACTACATATTTCCTACCTGATTAATTACCATGTACAAGCCCCCTTCAGAAAAAAAAAGGAAAAAGAAAAAAGATTTGGAGTATCAATCCTCAAGATGGTCAAAGGTCTGGCCTCTGTATCCAATGCAACGCATGGAGGCTTAAAGTATGGCATATTGTATCTTATAAATTAGGGTTTAGATTTATCAATAAATAAATAAATAAATAAATTAGGGTTTAGGGAAAAGGAACTAGGGTAAAATTAAAAATATATAGATAAGAGATGTGATAGGGAAAATTAGATAATAAAAATAGAAAGAATGTACTAGATGGGGATAGGTAGAAACCTTGGAATCTCACTAAGGTCTTCTAGGAGTCTCATCTAGAAAGCCAATGGAGTCTCACCATTGAGAGTCAATGGAATGTCACCATTGAAAGTTGAAAAGATTGCAAAAGATAAAATATTATTACTCAAAAAAATCTCCCTCACTTACATCAGTGATCCTTATTAATAGGCTTCTCTAAGAAATCCTAAATGTACTAAAATTCTGATAACCTAACATGACTCAAACTCTAATTCGATTCTAAAAAAGAATCATAATTTAACTCTAATTGATAATCCTAATTTAAATTGAAAATCCTTTTCTAATTAATAATCATAATTTGACTCAGACATCTAACCCTAATTTGACTCTAATTGCAACTAATAAAAATTCTCTTTTTTGGTATATCTTAAAAATCCATCTGCATCACAAACTGTCCTTTCTCTTGGAAAAAAAGACATTGACGATTTTAAGTTTACTTATGGAAGAAAAAGGGAAAAACATCAATGTGAATAGTTCAGTAATTTTAAGTTTTATTTCTTTTATTTTTTCCGTTGTTCGAGGAAAGTTTCCATTTGGTTTATAAACACCTTTTCTTTCCTGTATCATTCTGTTTTTTGTAAGAGAAGATAAGATCATAGGAAATTAAGAAAGTTGTCTCATTAGGAAAGTGAGACATAGGAGTCTTTATATATCTATGCAGTCTTCCATGGAAAACCAGAGTTTAAGTAGAAGATTTTGGCATTTAGTGTTCTTGCTTTGAAGGTGTGGTTGTCTTCTTTTCTGTATGATTGTTAAGGAAATCCTCTGCATAATGGTCTGGGATTTGTATTTTCTTTTCTTTCTTGTCCCTTTTTAGAGCAACTTTAATAATGCTGGAATTTTGATGTTCCTGCATTAAGGAGCTCAATCGAAATTGAAGAAAGGTTTTCAGAGTTCTGACAACAGTAGTATATTTTAGGGTGTATTCATTAACTCAATCTGGAATGGGATTCCTCTTGGGATTCCTCTGGTGTTGGTATCTGCCTTCCATTACTGCATAGTGTAGATGGACTAAAATCCAGAATCTGTAGCTACAGTTTTTTATTGGGTAAAAAGAAGTTAATTAAAAAGACAATGCCTGAAGGGCAACCTAAAATACTTCAAAAAATATACAAAGGATGTCTAAAAGTACCACCAAAAAAGTGAGGGACAACAAAAACATTGGCCTATACCAGAGCCTCTACTAAATCAACAATGGAAGGAGGCCTCAAACCTATATACTACTTAGTCCATGCTTAAAGATTACAAAGGGAAGAGAGTTTAAGCCCTTGGATGGAATGCCCCTTGCTTTCAAATTCCCTATGGTTTATTTCCTTCCAAAAGGCATAAAGGAGTGGACCGTCAAACTTTTTTTCTCTTTTTACAGAAAGGCAACGTGTCAACCTAACCACATCTCTTTAATTGAGGAGGAGAGCACCTGCGACACTCCAAATGGGGACATTAAATACTGTAAAATCCTCACTTTATCATGCATGAGAATGTGATCCTGGGGTATTTCTTCAACAGACAAAGCATCTATTGTGAATTATGTCGTCTCCTTTGAATGTCATTCAAGGTTAAAACCTTATTCCAATTAGCCTCCTAAGCGAAGAAACCCACCTATGATGACATCTGAGAATTTCAAATTACACTTGTTGGAAAAATAAGTTGTGTTTATGACTCCAAAGCCTTGTATATGAATTAACAAATTATTTGCCTTCCTTTGACCTTACTTGGACCACTTTAACATCCACTTCCTTATAGGCTCTCCTTGCTTGTAGTCTCATAAGAAACTACGCCATAAGTTCCACCTCCAAATCATTGAGATGCCTTGGAAGGGGGCCAACAATTTCTCTCAATCAAGGGTTCACACAAATATCGAGCTGAATTTATGGAAAAAAAGAAAAGAAAAGAAGTGTTGAAAAGTTCATCATTACGACATTTATCCTTCTAGAATTTCACCCTCCTAGAGAGAAGGCCATAATGCCACTCAAAATATCCAATATTTCCTAATGGTTATCCATTGTCCTACCCTATACCTTTCTCCTACTTTCTTGGAATTGCTTCTGTAGAAACTAAGAGAAGAAGAGTTGGAGGAATGTTAAGCTATACAAGAAGGTTAAGCTATACATTAGGTAAGATGATATACTCTACCTAAATGGTTACAACCCTATAAGTAAAGTATCTAATAAGATACAAACCAATATGTTAATGTATGAGTACATCTTATGCTTGATATGTTAATGTATGATACATACTATAACACTCCCCCTCAAGTTGGAGCATAGATGTTAATAATGCCTAACTTGTTACATAAGTAACTAACCCGATCTCCACTTAGAGCCTTTGTGAAGATATCACATAATTGTTTTTTAGTCTTTACATATCCTGTAGAAAATAAACCGAGTTGAATTTTCTCACGAACGAAATGACAATCTATTTCTATGTGTAGTTCATTCATGGAAAACAGGATTAGAGGTAATATGAAGGGCAACTTGGTTGTCACACCAGAGCTTTGCTGGAATTGAGGTTTTAATATCGACTTTCGCCAAAAGTTGATGGAGCCACATAATCTCGCATGCAAACTGTGCCATTGCTCTATACTTGGATTTTGCATTAGATTGAGAGATAACACTCTGTTTCTTACTCTTCCATAAAATTAGATTCCGTCCAACAAACACACAGTAACCTGAAGTAGATCTTCTGTCTTCTTTAGATCTTGCCCAATCTGCATTCGTGAAACACTTAAGTCTATTATGCCCATGATTACTGTATAAAATACCATGTCTCGAGGCTCCTTCAAGTAACACATAATTTGTTCTACTATTGCCCAATGATCAACTATTGGAGAAGATATGTATTGGCTTACAACACTAACAGAGTATGCAATATCAAGGCATGTTACTAGAAGGTAGTTCAGCTTCCCAACCATCTTTCTATATCTCTCAAGGTCTTCACATAATTCGCCTTCTCTAGTAAGATGTAGGCTTTGTGCCATAGGGGACTAGCATGACTTTGTTGCTAACTTTCCTGTTTCAGACAATAGATCTAGCACATATTTCTTTTGAGATAAGAAGATTCCATGTTTGCTCCTCATAACCTCGTCTATAAAGTATTTTATCGTACACAAGTCGCTGTGTGAAATTGGCCATGAAGAAAGGACTTGAGTGAAGATATACTTGCCATATCATCCCTAATAATGATAATATCATCAACATACACAACTAACTAGATGATACCTTGAAGTTTCATAAAACGAGAATGATTGGATTTGGCACTACGCATACCAAATTTCTCTGTCCTTCTTGAATTTGCCAAACCACACACGAGGACTTTGTTTGTAAGCCATATAATGATTTTTGGAGATGACAGACTCTACGAATCTCCCCTGAGCAACAAACCTGGGAAGTTGCTTCATACAAACCTCTTCTGCAAGATCCCCATGAAGAAAGACATTTTTAATATCAAGTTGATGGAGGCCCTAGCCATGAGTGGTTGCCAGAGATATAAACAGTTGAATAATCCACCCCATAGGTTTGGGCATACCTTTTAACAACAAGACGGGCCTTCAGCCTAGCAATTGATCCATCGGGATTAACCTTCACTGTAAACATCCATCGGCAACCAAT
The DNA here is from genome assembly GCA_016808115.1 of Tetrastigma voinierianum. Taxonomy (NCBI): domain Eukaryota; kingdom Viridiplantae; phylum Streptophyta; class Magnoliopsida; order Vitales; family Vitaceae; genus Tetrastigma; species Tetrastigma voinierianum. The sequence continues at coordinate 22,733 of JAEQBH010008433.1, read as the reverse complement.
GACTTTCTTCCCAGTAGGTAAATGCACTAAGTTCTTAGTACTATTATCCTTCAAGGCATCCATCCACTACATCGCCTTACATCAAACCCGGGATGAGCTAGGGCTTCAGAAACCTTGTTAGACAATGAAATGAAGTCTAAAGATGCAATAAACAAACAAAAATGAGATGAAAATTGGTTATAAGAGCAAAAGGAGTAAATTGGATAGCAATTTGGCCGTTCTGGCTACGGAGGAGAAGCGATAGGAAGATCATTATTGAGAATTAGATCTGATGTCGAAGTAGCTGGTGGAGGGCTGAAGACTAGGGGGGTGTTGGCGCCAAGCACTTGAGTGATAGGAGGCTTTGTCAGAGGAACGAAGCTTGAGAGCCGCGAGGCCCGGAGTATAAGCAGGCAAATCATCCACACTCCCATGTGAAGTGTGGATCGGGTCTTGAGAAAGAGTATTACTGAAGGTGGCGTATTGACGAAACCCGGTACTTGTGAGGCCCAGGATAATAGCTGCACTATCACTTATGAGCTCGAGGTAACCAAAGAAGATACACTTGACTTAGGGTAGAGTTTGGGCACATGCGGAGACGAAATTCAGAGACAAACAAGTACACCAAAATACTTGAGGCTCAATGGGAAACAAAGATTTATGGGGAAAGAGGGTTTGAAAGTGGCCCAATTCAAGACAGAGGAAGGCATCCGATTAATCAAAAAACAAGTTGTGGAAACAACATCGGCCCAGAAATGCTTGGACATGTGCATTTGAAACAATAGAGCCTGAGTAGTTTCAAGGTGTCTGTTTTTTCTTTCAGTAACTCCATTTTGAGGAGTATCAACACAAGATGTTTGATGAAGGATGCCATTATGAAGCATGAATAACTAAAATTGTTCAGACATATATTCTTTGGCATTATTACTTCTCAGATTTTGAGCGAAACATGGCTTAGGAGTGTGAGTTTCGGCCACGTAAAGCATGGAAGTGAGGAAAATAACTACGAGCGGTTTTCGTGAGTATAGCCAAGTTGTTGCGAATAATATCGACAAACATAACAAAATATCGAAAGAGCCTAGTTAGGGACCTGGCTTGGACATAGACCACATACATCCCGAATGGACTAACTCAAAAGGAGTGGAAACTCAACTATTGACTCTAGGACTCAAATGCACACGATGAAACTTAGCATATGGACACGACTTACAGTTCAATGAGGATAGACTAAGAAAGTGTAGAGGATGTAAACTGCTTGTGAGGAGAGAGAGAGAGGGATGACTAATGGTAGTAATTTGAGATGGTGTAACAGCTCCGGAACAAATGACAGGACTTTGACACCTGTTTCATGGATGTAGAGACCCTGAACTCGCGTCTCTACCAGTAATCCCGCCGTCCGAAGATCTTGAATAAACAATTATTAGGAAAGAATGAGATACTGCAATTAAGGGTACGAGTGAGTTTACTTGTAGAAATTAAATTAAAAGGAATTGTGGTAAACTCAGAACAGATGTCAAAGTGATTAGAGGAGTAGGATGAATTGTCCCTTACCTAAGGGTACAAGATGTTGACCCATCTGCAAGGGTAACAGTAGAGGTATAAGGGTGTGGTTGAAACGTAGTAAATAAATTGGAATTATTTATTATATGGTATGTGGCTCTAGAGTCAATGACCCATTTGGATGAAGAGAAAATAAGACATGTGTTAGGTTTACCTGACTCGACAAGCATAGTGCTAGGAGTAGAAGCACTCTTCAATGATTCATGAGCATACTGAAACATTTAATCTACGATACCACCCAACCATACAATCATTGTCTGTCTTGTGGATTATGGCAATAATTACACACAACTCCATTTGAGGGTTTCATGTCAGTCATAAGAGCAGATCTAACTCAAACAAGTTTTTAACACTCTAAAAAATACTAGTAAAAAAGGATTCTTGCATATAAAAGGACCACTATTCCATAGAAAGCTCCACACCTGAATGGAATTTGGCCTTACAAACCTCAAAACACCTATTGATGCCATTGGATCACAAAGAGTCATTGAAGAAATCAAGAAACCCTAGGAACAAATTCGCGATAAAACCTGAAGCACGAAGTAGCGAGGATCTAGGTACGAATAGGGAAACTAGGTGGGTTGGAGAGATTTTGTCGGTGGTCGAGCCCTAGGTGGAGGCGTCATTGGAGAGGAAGCCCCCAGCGCCCTCGCTCGTCAGTGCGTGGGGAAGCAGGGGCGAATGCAAATTGATGCTTGTGGATCCTGCCTTCCCACCCCCAGGCCCTTCGGGACCCCGGAGGCGGCACTCGTTGGCAGCCGACGCTCCTCCCTATACTGACGGTGTTACTCCACTCTCCCTTGACATGGGTGTTTCAAAAGAAATCACCCTGCTCCTCCCTATGGATTGCCAAATCCTCAAATTTCTTCAAACAAATTCCAAATTTGAGCCCTATGCTCTAATACCATGTAGAAACTAAGAGAAGAAGAGTTGGAGGAATAAATTTCATGTAACTTTTTTATTGAGTCATCATACATATATATACAAGAAGGTTGGACTATACATTAAGTAAGATGATCTACTCTACCTAAATGGTTACAATCCCATAAGTAAAGTATCATAATAAGATACAAACCAATATGTTAACGTATGATACATACTATAACTAATATGTTAACATATATTATACATACTATAACAACTTCCAATAATCACCACCTCTTCGTTGCAAAATGCCAATTCCATTTACACAGCAAGGCCTTGTTGAGCAATGACATATTCCTAACCCTTAAGCCACTCTTTCTTTTTTCTGACCAAACAATATAGCACCTTGCTATATGTGGTTTCTGCTCAAGGACTCCTCTTCCCCAAAGAAAATCTGTTTGGATTTGCAAAATTTGTAGCTACATGAAATAGTTGGAGTACCTTTGAGATGAAGCTTTACATGCTTTAGAAACTCACCCTGGAATGGATAAATATAATAAAAGAATGAGTTTCTTGATCTGGTCTAAACTACTTACTTGATGCTTGTCCACCCGATTCTTCAATTAATAAAGCAACATCACATTGTTCATAATGTCAAGGTGGTGCTATTGAGTCGGCATCGAACTTTTGTGAGCAAATCTTGCAAAAAGCCTTGGAGATTTGTGCCTTTGATGATTGTGGAAAGAGTAGAATTATCAGATTTTGAGGGCTTGGAGTGTTGCCTTGAAGGACAGTGTAAAGCCTTTTGTTTTGCCTTGCTGTTCCTTGTTCTTAGATGCACTTTGTATGATTTGGGTGCACTTGGGTATGCACTGCCTTTTAGTCAGGCAGTACTTTATAATCTCTAATATGTCTATAGAAAGAGATTTCATTCAATTTACTTCATGATGCTATTCCAATAAACATCTCTTTCCATGATTCTTCATTTCTCCCCTCCAGTGTTGATTAGGAACCTAACAGGCCCATTGGCATCCACTTTTTACTATAACTTTTTTTTTTTTTGGCTTGAGACATGTCTATGCATTTTGTCTAATAATATCTTGCATCTATAATGTTTATTTCTTTCGAGCCTAAACATCTCTTGACTGCTGTGATGCAGGTCATGCTATGTGGCCAGCAATTGTTGTTGATGAGTCGGTTATTCGTAATCGTAAAGGTCTGAACAAAATTTCAAAAGAAAAATCACTTCCTGTGCAATTTTTTGGTAGTCATGATTTTGCAAGGTCTGTAATGATTGAATTTATATTTATATTGTGGATCAGGTTGTGTGCTATTTCTCTCTTTCTTCAGCCTGATGCAATCATCTCTTGTAATTATATAGGGTTAAAACTAAACAGGTTACTCCGTTTCTTAAGGGACTTCTCTCTTCTTTCCACCTGAAGTGCACAAAGCCACATTTCCATCAAAGCTTGGTAGAATCCAAAATGTAAGTTTATTGTTTGTGTTACTTTTGATAAGCATAAGAAAATATTGGGCTTGTGTCAGAATGTTTTCTGAAACCATTTTTTTTAATGAACAGCTATCAGTTATTTCTAGCAAGAACATTTTTTTTGGGAGCTCAAATGTGAAAAACTGTTTTCTCAGCTTACATACTATGCACCCATGGAATAGACCTGGACCCTTTATATGGATTTTCACTGAGAATTTCTCTTGTTGACCCTTTAAATTCCTGCATTGTCTCTTTAAGTTTTTTGGGACTTCTTCATTTTTAACAGGTATCTCAGTGAACGAAACCAGAAAACGGATGTTACGGATGCAAAAGCTCACAGAGGATGATGATTGTGAAAGTTTGAGTGGAGAGGATGATGAGGGAAATGATTCAGTTGATGATTGCATAGGAGATGAAAGAGTAAAGAGAAAACTAGATGGAACTATAAAGGTGCCCTTTGAAGTTAAGAGGATTGCAAGTAATACTGTATGGTAATTCTCTATATTTTGCATACCACTGCACCTTTTTTATAAGAAACTCTTGATGTTAAAACATGTTTACTTCACTTACGATATTACATTTGTTCTTGCTCTGTTTAGTGATGTGTTAATCTTCAATAGGAAAAAAAGCAATGACAGCTAAAGAGTTCAAATTTTGAGAGACATTTGTGTTCAATTTTGTGCTTAATTGCTTTGACATCATGGCCCAAGCATTTGTTATAAATGTATAAGTGGCTTCTAATATCTCTCAGGATTTTATAGTTTCACCAATGTGTCTAAACTAAGCAAAACAATTGACTGTATTTTGCTGCTTTTCAATCAATAGGGACTGAAGACAGCATTCTACTAATGCATAAATTTTCTTACAGGAAAAATTATAAGGACTGGATCGTTTCCAGGTTGAGAGGATTCATTGCCCTGAAGGATATACTGCTATGAGAGTTTAAGCACAATTACAGGTGGACCCTACTCTTTTGAGAAGTTACATGGGTTTTACAGGCCACTTTGATTTGAATGATTTCAAATTCTGCGGTTGTAACATTTTCTGTCTTTTACCTGCCATTTTTTGGGGCTTCAGATCCAAGCTTATGTGCGTTGTATAAGATGGAAGTGCTGAGAGATGCTGAATTAAGGATTCAACCCTTATTTAGGGTGACATTGGACAATGGAGAGCAGGTTAGCCATGTAATAAACTGATCAGGAGTAAAGCTAGATGTTTTCAGTCAAATTTGTTTTATGCATTTGGAAATTAGTGTTTGTGGCTTGCCTTTGGAAGTTTGTTTTTCTTGCTGGATTTTGCTCAGTGGTGTACTGTCCATCACTTTTTATATGTACTTTATATTTACAATGTTGGGTGTTTAGAGTCTTGGACATGCATCTAAAATTAAAAGACAAAGGTTTTTACTCGAAAACTCTTTAAAGGATATGGTATGGAAAATTTGTTACCATGAAGCTGATGGATATCCATGCACTTTTCACCATGTTTGGAATCTTTCTGCTTGTAGTTATGGAACATCTAGGAAGTGAAAAATTGTTTGTAAGGCCCCCCTCTGTACATTAAGGGTTCATCAATCCACTAAACTTGCTTCATTTGCTCTAATCTAAAGGCACCATAACATCAGTGGTAACATGACCTAAAGTCTTTGTTGCATAGTTTTAATAAGCGTGTAGGGCATGCCTAGGCTCGAAGGCATAGCCACTCCTAGTTACAACATCTCACCTTCCAGGACATGCGTCTTATTGAAGAGGCATGCCTTGTAGGCTTTAGTTTCCTTTTTAAACACTTTAATCCTTGAAATTTCTAATTATATATTGCATTTTATATAATTTCTTTACTTTTTTATTTAATATGTTTTTAAAATTTAAAATATTAAATTTTTTATCAATAACAATCGTTTGAATCATATTTTGTAAAATTGATGTGCATCCAAGGTTACATTTCACTTTTCTCATGCATGTGCCTAAGCTACAAGAGACTTTTGCGTTTGGGTGCGCTTTGCGCCTTTTAAAACTATGATTTGTTGCATAATTCTAGGCATAGTCAACAGGAAACATGATACATTGACTTTCATATAGAATTTCATTGGTTTGTTGTTGTAGTAGAACAGTCATTGTTAAATTTTACTGTTATTTTGTGATTTGGTTCTTTCATTAAATTTATTATCTTTTATCACGAAGAAGAGTCAGTATATGGATCTTGTTTATTGTCCTTGTTTCGATGTTGATATTCGTGCTTTGATTGCGAATTTCATTCTTGAGCTCATGTCGATGCATGTTTTGTAAGTACATAGACACAAAATACATGATTTTGTGTTTATAGGTGGAATAATGATTTTAGAAAAGACTTGCTTTCTGAAGAACAATATAGTTCAATTGGGAAGATAGACTCAGATGATTCTTTGTATAACTTACCAATTTATTTCATGTCCTTTGCCATCCTGAAGACATTAGCTATAGGATTGGAAAATATTTAAAGGGAATTTTCCTGGCCAGTCACAAGCTGCACCTGATCAATTGGTACCTTTGTTTCATGGAAAAACAGAATATGCATTTGGGCATTAGAAACTTATCTGTCCTTAATAAGATTGTTGGGAAAATGGTCTTAAAGGTATGTGAGTGAAAGTAGCCCCATTTGGGAACAAGTAATTGTAGGAAAGTGTGGGCAAGAAGAAGGCGGGTGGTGTATTAAAGAAGAGTACTGTGTGGGTGTTTGGAAGACATTTAGAGGTGGATGGGAGGCACTCAAGCACAAAACAACATGTTTAGGGTTGGATTCAGCAATGGAGTGATGTTCTGGATAGACAAGTGGTGTGGGAACACGCCTTTGTGGAATTGTTTTTGATATTTTATCCTATGGCCTCCTCAAATGAAGCTTAGGTGGTTAATGTCTAAGATATTTGTCTTGTTTCCTTCATTTTCTTTATGCTTTTCCCTGTATATTTAGCATGTCTTAGGTTCTTACCCTTTCATGGCAATTTTGTTGATTCCTTTATTTGGTCATATGGTTTAGAATCTGTCACCTTCTTTTAATCACAACTTTCTTTTTTCAGTTCCAAGGATCAACTCCATCTTCTTGCTGGAACAAAATTTTTTAGAAAGGATAGAAAGATACAAAACAGTGCTTCTGATGGTTCTAGTGCAGAGGGTGGAGCTGAAAAATTAAATGAATCCGGTTTTGATATGTTTGGCTTTTCCAATCCTGAGATTTTAAGACTTGTACAGGTATGCCTTTACATTTTCCCCACCATAAGTTTTAAAAAAATGCACTTAGTTTACTCTGATTTGCATTTCTATCATGTAATACCATGCATTCAATCTCTGGTTTAATTATGTCTCACAATCAAGGGTATTTCTGCAACATTTATTTGTTTTTGAGTTAAATGAAATTTAACATGAGGCATGGGCCTTATTTTAAGTTTTTTAGATTAATATAAATAATATAATTTAGTTTTTATAATTATTTGAACCACTTTGTGAATTAAACATTTTTATCCAAGTTAATTGATCCTTGTGCTGAGACAAAATTTTATAATAATGTTATTTAATGTAAGTTTGATGTAATTTTATATTCTGAGGCTTACGATTAGATTATTTAGTCCTAAGATTCGAGCTTAGTTTTAAAATAACGATGAATAATTAATTGAAGAAAGTCCATTGAGTTTTGAAGAAATGTAAGGGTTAATATGGTATTTGAGATTGAACTAATTTGTTTAGTTTTCCTTTCTCATGTTTTTTTATGCTATTTCTAATTTTACCTTTTTCATGTTGTAGGCATATTTATAATAATTTGATAGATTCTTTTTTTTTTAACGGTAAAAAGCAGTATATAGATGAAAAATGAGCACAAGGCTCCCAAGAAAGAGTACAGAGATCTGAACGCAAACTCACTCTCCACTATACCCCAGCCAGACAAAACCCCCCACCAAAATTTAAGTTATCAACACTATACAACAGCCCACGGCCAGGTAAACAAAAGAAAGATTTCATCTATTAGTAGAGAGGGGCCTCATTCTGAAAGCCACCTATTCCTTTCCATCCACGACGTCGGAATATACAAGAGGAGCCGCGATCAAGCTCTCATACATTTTTTTGTCGACACTAAGCGCTGCCAAGCAAGGAGAAGTTGTCGAGTTTGTTAGAGACACTAGTTAGAATCAGTAATGGCCAAAAGAAGATCTCATAACATCTTAGCTCTCGAACAATGGATAAGCAAGTGGTCTATTGTTTCCTCATTTTCTTCACATAAAAGCACATTTTACTAGGGGATCCCTCCTCTTTAGAGCAGTCGAGTAAACCTTGCCTGGAAGCTTCTAACAAAAAAACCCGATTTGGGGAACGATTGGGTTCGGATGGATCGACGAGGAAATCATAGGAAGAGAATACATCGACTACGATACATGTCTAGCGAAAACCATCAGTCATAGTCTCCTTTAATAGGTCGATCCTCTTGAAAGGGTCCAATTTTCTTGTTGTAAAGGAAGTGAAGAAGCCTTTCCACCTCTTCCACCTCCCGATGTTCAGTCCTTAGGAAGGCGAGGGCCTGGCCCCACGTCCTCCTTGGGGATCCCAAACATTTCTTTACCTTGTGCTTTGAAATTTGCCAAGTTGAGCAGTGGGAAGGCATTACTGACAGTTCTCCTTCGCACCAAGGGTCCTTCCAAAAACCCAGCCTTCTACCATTTCCTAAGGAGGAAATAGTGTTTTGAGAGAAGGTGAGCCATTCTTTTCTGATGTCTTTACATAAGCCAGTACCATAACCTCCCTTGATGTCCCTAGTATTCTAGCCCCCAACTTCCTCACCAAACTTGGTGTTGATCACCAGTCTCCAAAGAGAGTCCCTCTCATTAGCAAATCGCCAATACCACTTACAAAGCAATGCTTGATTCATCATGGAGGGCCTCTCACCCCTAAACCTCCTCTACTTTTCTCTTGGCAAACAGTTTTCTAGTTGACCAGGTATGGTTTACGCTCTAGATTGCCATCACCCCATAGAAAGTCTCTCTGAATCTTCTCCAGTCTGGAACAAACAATCTTTGGCATTCTAAACAGAGAGAGGAAGTAAATGGGGAGGCTAGACAATGTACTTCGAATGAGGGTGAGCCTCCCACCCTTTGAGATATATTGTCTTTTCCAGGAGGACAATCTTTTTCTAAATCTTTCTTCAATAGAATCCCGGACCTAAAGCCTGTGAGGAGCTCGAGGGAAGACCCTAAGTACATAGTGGAGGTAACCAGCCCCCTGACAAGCTTAGGCTGCTAACACCTCCATGTTGTCCACCTACCCGGAGGGGATAATCTAAGCTCTTGATGGGTTAATTTCCAAGCTGAAAGGGCTTGAACCCACATTAAGGTCCATCTCGGAATTTTTAATTTTTCGAGTTGGCTTCCACGGAAAATGATAGTATCATCGGCATATAAAGATGAGAGATGACAATCTCCCTCCATCTCTACCCCAGACACACCCATAAATAAAATTGCCTTCCTGCGCTCGCTTTAGTCCTGACTTCGGGGCTTCAATTCCGATAACAAAAAGATGATGATAGAGGATCGTATCTCGGGCTTCTGGAGCTCAGAAAGAACCCGATTAGGAGAACCATTAAACATAGTGAGAAAACGAAGTTGTGGGAGATGCACCAATTAATCATCTAATCCATTTGAGCGAAACTCCCTATTCTCGGCGTCTCCGTGAAAATCCACGATGTGATCATAAGCCTTTTCAATGTCCGACTTACACTAAAATCCTTTCTCTTTCCTTCTTAGAATAGAGTCCAGCCTCGTGGCTGTAGCCTTTGCGTCAATCATCTCCTTCTACAAACACATTACAGTAGGAGATAATCAATCCTCATATACTTTTAATTACATTGGCCAACACTTCCGATAAGATTTTATAAGGACTACCCACTAAACTGATGGGTCTTAGGTCCTTTAGATCCTTAACAGTACTTCCCTTGGGAACCAAAACCAAGAAAGTAGCATTCAGACTTTTAACGAATTGGTCATGCTAGAAGAATTCTCTAAAGAAGCCCATAACCTCCTCTTTCATGAAATCCCAACTGAAAGACCAGAAAGCTAGGGGAAAACCTGGGGCTTTATCGTCGTTAAGCCCTGAGACTGCTGCTAGGATTTCCTCCTCTATGAACATTTCTTCCAACTTAGCAGTTTGATCTTCGCTAATCAAATTGAAATAGAGGTCTGGGTAAGGCGGATGCCAATTGTTTGAGGCTGAGAGGAGACTTTGGAAAGCACCAACCAGGCCTTCTTTAACCTCAGCCTCCTTGACCAATCTTCTACCATTGATTTTGATGCTACTAATAGAATTCCTCCTCCCCATGAGGTGGCCATTACGCTGAAAAAACCCAGTGTTTACATCCCTTTCTTCAGCCCAATTTCTACGGATTTAATGCGCATGAGACCTCTTCCATATCAACCCTCCATGAATCTTTCTCTAGCCTTCTCTTTCTCCTCTTGCTTCTTCCAGAGACCAGCTCCTTTTCCTTTTCCACATCATCCCAAAAAGAGATTCTGCTTAAAGCCTCCTTTTTTTTTTTAAATCCTCTACCCGAAACCTCTTTGTTCCATGCCTCAAAAATTACTTCCCGAAGGGCCTTTAATTTGGCTAGACAAAGCGAGAGCGGAAAAGTGAAGGCTTTGCCACCGATCTCTAAGAAGGTCGCCGGCCTTGAGCTTCAGCCACATATTCTCAGAGCCCGAGGAAGGGGCGAGGCTGGTTAACCCCATCATTGTCACAACTCACGGGGTAGTGGTCGGACATGCGGTCTCGGGAGAGGCTTTGAATCACATTGCTAAAGCGGCTTTCCCGACCGGTGACACCAAAATGCATCGGATGGGACATACGTGGTTGTTGTGGCCACCCTCCCGGTGAAGGGCCCCGCACGGGAGGAGTTCTCTAAGCCCCCGATTCATTAGAACTTCATTCGCGCCTCGTAGAGTGAGAGCCTACCCTCTGAGGTTTACATCATTGGGAGAGAACCATGTGAAGTCTCCACCAATGCACCGGGGCCTCCCTGAGCCTTTTCAGTGACCAGGTTCTTTAAATGATTCCCTTTTGCACCTCTTCACCGGACCATAGACCCCTGTGAAGGCCCACAGAAAACCATCCTCCACATTTTTAAACATGCATGTAACAGAAAAATGGCCTATTTCGCCTCCACCAACTCCAATTTTCTTGTATCCCAAAACACTAGGATTCCCCCTGCAGTTCCCTCTGCTCCACTGACCCTCCGGCTCGGCCCGATCTACCCACCTGGCTGCGGCATTGTTGAGGACATCTCTTGAAGCTTGGTTTCTTGCAAGCAAACCAAATCCACCATCTGAGACCTAATAAAATTTCTAATAACATTCCTTTTGTTCGGATTGTTCGCTCCTCTAACATTCCATGAGAACAACTTTAGCTTCATTTCAGCTTTAACAAGAAATTTCCCCTGTCTCTTCCACCTCTATTTTGACCCTTTCCATTGTAGTTTATAGTGCATTCCAACATACTCCTCTCACATCTTATCTACCTTAGGAGTACCCCTTCCTTTTATCTCCTTCTTCTTTGAGACTCCATTTTTCTTTAACTCAAATCTCTCTTTAAAACCCGTTGTTCATGACCCCTAGAAATTCACTTAATTTGATCAGTGGCCTTCCCAGAGATATTATATCCCCATGCACTGCAGGAAAATACATTAGATCGCTCCTCTCGAGACGAGACAACGAGCAGACACCTTCCATAAGAGCATCGACTATCCCTTCCCTACTCTCTTAGTCAGCCCGACACTACCCTCAGGTTCCATTTCCCCCGAGGCCTCATGCTCCTTGGAAATCCTAAGCTGAGGCCCCGGAAAGAAGTAGGAGTCGGCCAATGAACGAGAGAAGGAGGGAAGAACCCGATCAACTTAGGGTGCGGGTTCAAACACAGACCTTTCGCGTGGTTTGGGGTCATCCACCTCGGGGACACCTAGAGTAAGCTTCCAGCAGAAGCAGAGCGACCAAGAAAATCCCTCTTCTCCATGATCTTGGTACGAAACTCCCATTAAAGGAGTGGTGGGACACACCAACCCTTCTTCAGCTGACTCGAAGCTAGAAGTTCCCCGGGCCGGGCCTACCTTCTTGGGCATGCGAGAAGGGACCCAGCGCACAAATCACTGGGATCTACCCGGGGTTGAAAGGCCCTCAGCGCCCGAGTAGCCCCCATCTTGACCTCTCTTTTCTTTTGAGAGCGAGAAGAAACACCCTTAGTGCCTGCAGGGCCACTTCAAAACCTTTTTCGGCCCTTATTTCCTATCGCAAAGTTTAAGGCTCTTGGACAGACTGGAAGGGCCGACTGCTTTGGCCCAGGAGCAAATCAGGCCAATCATTATCAATGAGGTAGTTTGCGGTAGAGACCTTGTGGGCTCCAGCCTGTTGCAATTTTAAACTCTTTTTTAGTCCATTTCCATCCTTTTGTGCATTTGGGCTTCTACTAATATCAGGCCTTGGCCTAGGATTTCAATCCCATTCAGCCCAGGAAGGGTGCACGCCCTAACATTTGGCCCAGTAGAGGGCCCAACCTGATGGATAGGCCCATCTCCCAAACGGCATTACGGGCTTTGTTCCCCGGTAGCCGGCGTAGGCCCCACCTCTTAAGCACCGTGGCCACCCACGACCGCTGAGTTGACCTTATCAGCCCCGACAAGACCCGAACATTTTCCCATTTTTGTCCCACAGTCCTGCTCCTACGCCTTCATCATTCTTTGCTTGGGCGAGTGGCCCACTCGCAACGGCGTGCCCGCCTTCTTCTTCTTCCTTTGGATTTTTCGCTTCAACCCTTGAACTTACAGGGTAGACACCAGCTACCCAAGGAGGGATCTCCCACCAGATCTGTAGTTCGAACAATCTTGGACCTTCTAAGATGTTAACGGCACTTAACTGGACTTACACCAGGCTTGTCGACGTGCGGCCCCTTCACCTCCGTTTTCATCTTTGTAACTTTGTCTAAGGCCACGAATCCTTCACACGCATCACCTAATTTTCTTAGGATCTCGGGTGTCCATAGATGAAGTGGAAGCCCTACCACTCTGATCCAAGCCTCTTGCACTAATTCTTTGCGCCTTATACACCCAGTTACGGGCTCCGGCGATCAGCGGTAAACGCCTCTTTGGAAGCTTCTTCTTCTGACTCAAGGACCCACTTTGCCTTCTCTGTAGTCAAACTTCAAAACAGATCTTTCCATTTTAAGACAACTAGCATGCTTCTCGTTTAGCCTCCGAACAATGACCTCACCTCCTTTGCGGGGATAAGGCTCAGGTTTTGTCTTCACTTTCCCGATCAAACAGAACTACAGGGGCCCTAACACCTTCCCATAGACACAGTCTCCAACATCCACCCACACTGCATTTTCCACACTGTTGCCTCCTACATCCTCATCCTTAAGAGCGGACTGTCCCCCCACATAAAATTACTTTACTTTATAATTAAAATGGGGCCTTCTATTAACTTCTATTAGATAACATCTAAATTAAAAATAGAAAATTAACCATGATGATAATAAGGTGGACAAGATAGAGGCCTTTCTAAGTAGGCCTTAGGGCAGCGGGCAGCCAAATGGTTGCCTTAAGGGTGAGCTGGTCCTATCATGTACTCATATTTGTTACATGTGTCTGTTTTCAGATGTTTCCTGCTGTAATTTTATTATAGCCTAATTAAAGTGTCAATTTTATTGACAGGAATTGTCAAATTCCAAAATTTCCTCAAAATTCTCCTTGTCCAAGTCAATTTCTAGAAGATATCAAGACTTGCCTTCTGGTTACAGGCCTGTTCGTGTTGATTGGAAAGATCTTGACAAATGCAGCGTTTGCCACATGGATGAGGTGATAAAGCTGATTTATTTTCTGTTATCTAATAATTGATATCCTGTCGCTGTTCTACTATATGGTTATCTTTCTGCATCTTCTATGTATACATTTTCTTTATTTATCCTATGTAAATGGATCAGATGGTAGAAAGCTTTGCAATTTCCCATTCTATGAGTGAAAAGAAGGTGAAAATGCAATTAGAGAGCTCTAGCAAGACTCTCTAGATTCATGTGAATTATGTTTACTATCTATAATTATGTGAAGAATTATTATTCCTTGTTCATATACCTGAGTGATGGAATCGATTCTAAAGTGAAAAATGGAGATGTGATCCAACACTTCATTCAGCTCAATGAATGTATTAGTAATTTAAAGATACGCCTCTTTCTCTCTCTCTTCTTCTTCTTCTTATTTGGTAACTTACTTTTATTGTGCTTCCTTTTTGTCCCTTTGTTTGTCAATGATGGCACTCAAATCCGGGGAACATAAATATGCAATGTGATATGAATAATTTGAGCAATATAAAAAAGATTATGATAATATGGAATTGTAAAAGACATTCTCCTTTTGGCCATTTATATCATGGTTTCCTATTATGAATATTATGTCAATATTGTTTAATTGTTTTAGGTTCATGTCCCAATGGGGCCAATAATTTATCGAAGAAAAAAAAAACTCTTTCTTGTCATAGAAGTGCCATGATTTTACCTTTTCTGATAATTGAATGCTACTTGACGTTATTGCTTCAGGAGTATGAGAACAATCTATTTCTTCAGTGCGATAAATGCAGGATGATGGTATGAGCTCTTCTGATTGTTCTTCGAGTGCTTGTTTTTGTGGCATATGCATTCATTAGCATTACTATTGTGATTGATTTGGGTCACGTGCAACTTGGTCTTGTTATTTTTTTACATAGCCATTTATTGGCATCACATTACGCTGATTGGTTTCCTTTTGTTTCCTTTTTTGTTTTGGTTGGTCCCTCTCGGTATACTTCACCAATTTTGGTGGCTTTATGTATACTTTTTGTGGTTAATATATTATGTGCGCTTTTTCGCGAAAAATAAAATAAAAATCACGTAGTGATTGGTTTAAAGTACATGGCTTTTAATACAGTCAGCAGCTGACCTTTGTCACGGGCATTGGTAAGAATTTCCGTTAATTGGATTGTGCTTGGATAAACTTTTCCATCCTGTAATGAACTTGGGTTGGGTTGAAGTAAGTGTGTTGAGGAACTCAAGCTAATCCGTGTCCTATTAATAATTCTATTTAGTTGTTCCTTTAGTTTTCACTCCAGATGTGGGTCCAAACAATGCTGCCTCTGATATATATGTTATATTATTTCTTTATCTCCGTGTGGATTTAAAATCAATTTTCTTTTTATTTCCCAAAGTTGAGTCCAAACAATAAATACATAATACCCAAAAGTGGAGCGTCTATCTGCATGTGAACCTGCCTAGTCTGCATCATAATACTTGACAATCTGGGTGTAACCTCTGTTTTCATATAATACCCTTTGGCTTGGTGTTCCCTTAATATAACGGAGGATACAAATCACAACATCTTAGTGACTATCACATGGTGATTGCAAGGCTAATGCTACTCACCAAGGGGAGATGTCTGGTCGGGTGATGGTGAGATAGTTTAGTTTTCCCATAAGTTGTCGATATCTCCCTGGATCACGTAGAGGCTCCCCCTGTCCTAGTACGAGCTTGACATTTGGATCTATAGGAGTGTCTATAAGGTTGCAATCTAGCATACCTGTCTCTTCTAATATTTCCAAGACATACTTTCAAGTTCATAACCACCATAAATTTAGATGAAGTTTATCTCAATCCACAAATACTTGAGTTTCCCTAAGTCCTTAGTCTGAAAGTGGTTGAAGAGATGTTGTTTCAGCCTCTGAATACCATCCTAATCATTGCCTGTGATAATAATGTCATTCACATAAACAATCAAATAAATGGACTGCCCTGAACTCGTATGATGATGGAAAACCGAGTGATTTGCTGTACTTCGAGTCATACCAAACTCTTGAACCACAGAACTAAATCGGCCAAATCAAGCAGGAGGTAGCCGAGGCCATAGAATGAAATGACATAACTGCATACCAAATCGAGACTCTCCTTGACCAACAAGCCTAGGTGGTTTGCTCTATGGGTCTTTGCTGTAGGTCGCCAAGTAAGAAGACATTTTGATGTCCAATTGATACAAAGGCCAAGATTGCATAGCAGTCATAGATAGGAGAAGACGAACAAAGGCAATCTTGGCGACAGGGGAAAAGGTATCATAGTAGTCGGAACCATAGACCTGAGTGTACCCCTTTGCAACTAACCGAGCCTTAAGACGATCCACCCGACCATCGGGGCCAATCTTCACTGTATACACCCAACGACATCCAACAGGTGTTTTGCTAACATGTAAAGTAACCAGGTCTCAAGTGCTACTAGATGTGGAAACGGCCATTTTCTCGAAATTTATAGCTTGTTTTTAGTCTGGATGGGATAGAGCCTCATGCACAGTATATGGAATAGAAACAAAGAAGTCAAGATGGAAACAAGGCGAGTATGGGGAAATAAGCGATGATAAGTCGAGATAAATAGGATAGGTGCAGGTGAAGCAGTACCTTTTGAGCGACTGATGGGAAGATTGAGGCGAGAGGCGGCCAAGTGGCGTCGGTGAGGAGGGTGCTGGGAGATGTAAGGTGGAGTTGGGGCTCGGTGTTAGTACGCGGGCGATGAGTATATACCTACGATGGTCGAGGTGGAGTAGTCGGAGGTATAGATGAGGTATCTAGGACGGGATAAAGAAGGGATAGAGATATGATTTCAGAATTAGGAGGGTGGGTGGTAAGGAACAAAGAAGAGTTCACAAAACAGGTGATATCGGTAGAGACTAGCGATGGCCGATGTGTATTAGGAGAGTGCGGTGATATCCTCGTTGAAGTCGGGATAGCAGGAAGACCTGCCCATTGGCTTTGGTTGAGAGCTTGTCTTGTCGAGGAGTAAGAATATGGATAAAACATATACAACCAAAGACATGAGGAGGAAGATAACAGAGGGGTTGATTTGGAAAAAGGATGGAATGAAGGGATTTGATCATGCCAGATGGAGATGACAGCATACGATTAATCAAATAACAAGCGGCTAGATAGTATCCCCCAGCGTTGAGGAACGTGATGGAGTAGAAGAGTGCAGTGGTTTCAGCTAAATGGAGGTTCTTGCGGCTCGACCACTCCATTCGAGTTGAAGTGTGCTCCTGAAAGGCTGATGAAGAATCCCATGTGAGGACATAAAGGAGGAGAATGGTCCAGAAAGATATTCCTTTGCATTATCACTTCGTAGGATATGAATTAAAGTATTAAATTGAATTCGAACTTCAACATGGAACTTTTGGAAAATAGAGAATAACTCAGCTCGAGTTTTCATTAAAAATAGTCAAGTACAACGAGAATAATCATCTATAAAAGTAACAAAGTACCGGAACCCCATGGTAGATTCAGTTTGGGAAGGATCTCAAATATCAGTGTGGAAAAGCTCGAAAGGAGACTTTGTTTGTTGATCTAGGCGTTTGGGGAATGGGACATGAGTATGTTTCCCAAGCTGATATGACTCACACTTAATTGAAGACAAACTAGAAAAATGAGGAACCATTATCCGAAACTTGGAAATATTTGAATGACCAAGTCGACTATGAATAAGGAGAGGAATATCCATGGAAGTGCAAGCAGTGGAAGATGAAGGCGAGCTGAGATGAAAGAGACCTTAAAACTCACGTCCTACCCAATCATGCGCCTTCCGGAGTACTTGATCTTACCTGTGTGTGAAATTATTAGAAAGGGAATCAAACAGTGGAGTTCTGAGTCAATTTGCGATAGAAATAAGATGAAAAGGACAATCAGAACATAAAGGATAGAAGTAAAAATTACGGAAAGGAAGATGGCTATGTTGAATCGATTCCTTTAGCCATGGTTTTGAGATCCATTAGCTAAAGTAATCATGGGTAAGGTGATGTAAATAGTAAAGGGAGAAAAGATCCTTGCAGAAAGATGATCGGAGAATCTAGAGATCAGAATCGGGGTTTAGATGAATGTGAAAAGCAGTGGATGCCATTCTTGGTCACAGGCAATAGATGAAATGGATGTAGATTTGGTACAGTGAGGTGGAGGTACTCATTATTCTCGTTAGGCGTAAGAATAACTTTCGGAGGTGGGGATGAGCTCCCTTTGACAGCCATAGAGGAGAAAACAATCAAATAAACTTCTAAATCAACAAAAAGGTTACTAGGAGGGACCACAGGGTCTATGCAAGGCTGTCGAGGACAAAAGAGAGTAAAACTCATAGCTACAGGTGTCAAATGGAAGAACCAGGGGCATAGGAGGCCTTGTTGGTGGCCGACTAGTTTGCAGATGAAAGTGCATTGTTGGAAAGTGGTCCACGCGCTCACAGGCGCTTGGAGGAGTTCGTCGGAGGGGTCGGCGCGCGGAGGCCACAGATCATTTGATCTTAGGGTTACTCCCAATGGGTGGGATTAGATTGGCTTGCACCTAGTGGTGGGGTCGTTGGCCGGAAATGGAGTAGTCGCCGAAAAAGTTCATTGGAAAATTTTTCTTGCAATCGAGGTGGTCTGATGGCGACAAAGGATTCTAAAGATGAAGGTTGGTTGACCCGAGTGCGTATGACACTAGATGGGTTTGGAGAGTTGGAATCATGGCAAAACCCTAGCAAGCCTTCCATGGCTCCTAATACCATATGAAATGAGGAGAAGAAATAGATATTTTTTCTTTATTGAATGAGTGAATTACATAGTATAGAGACACCTATATATATATATATATATATATATATATATATATATATATATATATATATATATATATATATATATACAAAATAATGGAACAAAATAAAGTGTAAAGGGAGGGAAGTAATGTACAAAAGAGTGAGAGTCAGGGAATATTTTTTTGATTCTCCATGAGAGGGAAAATAAAGTGTAAAAAGGAGGATAATGCATATGTAAAGGTAGGGAGATAAACCAAAGAATATATAGAGAATATTATATGATTCTCAACACTCTCCCTCAAGTTGGAGCATATAGGTCATGTGCACCAAGCTTGTTATATATGTATTTAATCTTATCCGATGGGTTGATCTGAGGTCGTTGGAAAAGTAGTCGGATGTAAACAGTGCAGTCCCGAGATTATTAAAGAGCTTAGGGGTGTTCCACGATGGAGTTGATGTGATGAGGGTGAGACACGGTCACTCGTTGAAATTGACTACACGACAAGTTGCTGTGACCAGAGTGAGACATGGTCACTAGATGGGTTGTCGGAATTGACTACACGACAAGTTGATGAGATCGGAGTGAGACACAACCACTTGATGTGTCGCTAGAATTGACTACTCGATGAGTTGATGAGACCGAAAGAGGGCCTACCGGAAGAGAGCTTGCTAGAAGAGTGCGTACGAAGAGGCGTTTGGAAAAAGGGTTGCGGGGTTGTTGGAATTAAAAACAAGGCAAAACCTAACCTGAACTTTTCTTATTGAATGGATGTATTACATAGTATTGACATATATATATATATATATATTTATTTATGTACAAAAGAATTGAACAAAGAAACTTAGTAAGTGTAAAAGGAAGGAAGATAAATGTACACAAAAGGTGGAGATAAACCAAAGAATATCCCAGAATATTCTATGATTCTCAAAACACCTAAAGCATAAAGGTCTTTAGGGGTCAAGGTCAGATATCTTAGGGACCTTGGTGCGAGCATATAATCAAGGTGTGTAGCTTGAGTGAAGTGACACACTACCTCTCCTAGAGTTGAAACACCTTTAACAATTATGTTCTCATTAATGATAGATTATTGGGATGCTCTTTCTCTTGTGGGGTTTTTTATATATAATTTAAATTTAAGAAACATAAATACTTGTTTTGTTTGTTTAGTCATTTCAGTATTGGCTATGAACTTTTGCAGTTCGAAAATTGAAATTCTGATCTGTGCTGGTGTTTAAAAAATCTGGTTGGCAAATATAGAGTTATTGAGATTTTGTAAAGTGGGTGTTCTTTTCTATAGGCCTTGGGGCACTTGTTGGCTGCTGTATACATCTTGTATACTCTTTTTGGGGTTGCTTGGCCGGCCTTGTTTCAACGAATTCCCTTTTCTTATCAAGAAAAGTATTGAGAGAACCCTAATTTAAGGAAATGATAATTGGTTTTGTTAATCTCAAGTAATTTTAGATGTGAGACTGTTGTATATTTGTTTTATTTGTTTATTCCCTCTCAAGAATTGTGTTCTTTTACCTAGTTTAGTTTGTCCTTGAATATGCGATTTAAGAGCAAATGAGGAAATAGCATTATCAAGAGCGTCACTTGGGCCACCTATACCACCAACCTAGTTGGGTAGATAGCAGTTGTCTCTTAAAGACCTTGTAAAATAGGACTTCCAAAGAAGTGATACTAGGGTATTCCTTTGGGATAAGGTGTAAGGCATAAAGGGGTGCTTTGACCATGGCTAAATATTAATTATATTTAGATTGTAATTCAACATTAGACATAATAAAGCATAAGATGGGATATAAATAATTGATGGTGATAATTGTTGGAAGTAATAACAATTTTTTATTTCAATGATGACATGATGAATTTCTTTAAAAAAATGATATTTTTTTTATGATGTAAGGTATAATATTTAACACTGAGAATGATTATTTCTATTTTGTTAATTTTATAAGATACATGAGGGATGAAAATTAACAATGTTGATTGTTGAAGACGGAACTTATATTGATTGAGTATCAAAAGGGTAGATATATGCATATTTTTGATCGCCTTACTATAGTCAGACTATAGCTTTGTTTTCCGTCTTTAGCCCTAGGAGTTCTATAGCCTTGATATTGCCTTTGCTTTTGATAACACTCTAGCGAAAATTGTTCCCAATTGGCCAGTATGATTCAACTTGATTATAGCCTGATATCAACTTGTACCTGAGCTAATTGAGTCCTGACTCCTAAGCCAAGCTTAGAACCAAGAGCAAAATTTAGATATTTCGATGAAATATCGGCGAAATATCAGTCTGCCAGATTGGAATCGATAAAATATCTCAGAAATTTCGATTTTCAGATTTTTACCGACATTTTCCGATATTTCCCCGAAATTTTCCAACTTTTTCCGATATTTCCGATATTTCCCTGTTTTTTCCTTTTGTTCTTTGACCCCAAAAATCTCAAAAAATGCCTGACCAGGATTGAACCACAAAGTGTTTGATGGCACCCCTCAACCACCAATCCATTGATTACTGTATTATATATAGTGCAAACTTTTTTATATTCTTTTATTATTTATTTGTTCATAACCCTACCACCATATGATTATAATATTTTATTTTATTTTTATTTTACATTATAACTTATAATATTTTTAAATCAAATAATTCATAGAAAAGGAAAAGAAGTAAAATAATATCATTTAAAATTTAAAATTATAATATATAATATTTTGATTCTCTCATTATTCATAATATTTATATTAATAACAAAAACAAATAAAATAAATATCTCTTTAACATAATAATATCTGAATAATATATTAAATATAAAATATTTAATTTTAATAATTACTAATCCATTTGATTTAATCACCTTAATTAAGATATGAATCATTTCTCATCATCTATAATTAAAATATGAAAATTTTAATCGAATCGATATTTTTGTAAAATATCCACCGATATTTTACCAATATTTCCGATATTTCCAGAAATCCAATTACCGATATATCCGCTAAGTACCGATATTTTGATCCTTGCTTAGAACCATGGGCTTGCCCAAACTCTAAGTTTAGATCATCAAATTGGTTCTGCCAGTTCTGCTTTGCTTTAACATCAAAGTTTACTTTATTAACTTTTTGTCATCTTACTTTCTCATTTGTGCTGGTGTTTATTACAATACTCTCAGTTCCATTTTTGTTTCATCATATGTATTTTTTTGATTATACAAAATTGTTGTACTTTACCCTTTCTAGTTATTTGTATGATTTATTGATAATACTAATAGTTCTCAGGTTCATGCTAGATGCTATGGGGAATTAGGAACCTGTTGATGGGGTGCTATGGTTATAAATTATGTCGCCCAAAATTCTGATTCCTTGCTGTCTCTGTCCTGTTACTGGTATTTTTATGCCATAAGAACTTATTTTTATGTAGAAGCAAGGATATTATGGATCATTGAAACTGCGGTTAACTTTTCTTTAGGTGGGGCTATGAAGCCTACAACTGGATGGATCTGGGCCTATCTGGCTTGTGCCATCTGGATACCTGGTTGGTGATTATATATTGATTTGTTTTCATTTATTTGGTTTATGCTTTTAATTTGATGACTTTTCTTCAGAAACTTGCTTATCTGATATCAAAACCATGGAGCCCATTGATGGACTGAGTAGAATCAATAAGGTATTTCATTTGATTTTTTTATTTATATTATCTGTTGTAAGGATCCATGTTTTCTTGGGCATGATTTTCTTTTAAAATAGAGTTTTATTGCCATAACTTGGTAAATGGACCTTATAATCATTGTTTGAATTTTTTGAATCACAGTAAATCAAGTTTCCCCATGGTTCATCCAACTCTTGTTTCTTAATTTGTAAACATAGCTGCTTCCTCTTATTTATTTATTTATTTTTATTTTTACACAGGACCGATGGAAGCCTTATGTAGCATCTGTGGTGTTTCTTATGGGGCTTGCATCCAAGTAAGTTCCCTGCATCTTTTCTTGATAGAGAACTGAAAATAGCAAGTATTGTGTAAAGAAGAATATACAGAAGAGGATGAGAGATGGTACAGTTTAAGAATGCTGGGGAAGAAAAGAAAAACATCATGAACAGCATTCTTAATGCCAATGCCTAAGCGCATGACAAACAAGAAAAAGATCATGTGGTCGTTGAATTATTCCTTAGCCAAACTAACATAAGCCAATCATGGGTAAGCTTGTGCATCTGCCTTTTGGTT